>JASVEL010007996.1:0-242927 GCA_032618575.1 Nicotiana noctiflora
CTTTATACATTTTTGATGTCCTAATTTTTTTCTTAGCGTAAATGGGGGAAATTAGCTCTCCATCTGATGTAAATCTGTGCACGTGGATCTGAGGTTTGTGTGTTACACTATTATTGTACATTTTAATTGAACATTATGGGTTTTGAAATTTAATCAGAATTCTACCACAATTTGTTCGGGGATTTTGAACTTCTTTTACTTATTTAACTAAATTTTTATATGAAGTTCCTATCAAATCTTTTATTTTTTCACAATTTTCGTCAATCTAGTAGTTAGAGTTGGTTAAATATATGTAAAAAGAATAGGATCAAGTTGCTCATTAGTATATTTAAGGAACTAAATTAAATCTACCCCACACATAACCAACCATTTTTGTCCAATAAATTACTGATCCGTTTGGCCATAAAAATAAATTTGGGTTTTATTTGGCAAACACATGTTTGACTATAGATTTTGCCTATATTTTGATAAAAACCCAAATCCCAAAACCTAAAACTAGCTCAATTTTGGGCCAAAATATTTATTACTATATTTTTTTAAAAGTTGCCCCAAACTTTTATTTATCTATCTATCTATCTTCTATATTATTCATATTATTATAAAAACACAAATAATTTAGGTTAAATATTGAACGACTAAATTATCCCTGAAATATTGATCGACTTTTATAATCTTAATTATTTATATAATTTAAGGATATAATTATAAATCACATAAGACTTTATTTTCGATTCAAATTATACATATGCAGAAAAAGTATGTCCAAATCCAAGTTAGCTTTGAATTCGTCCTTCCGCACCAATTTCTACTACCCACATCTCCAATACTTGCTCTTTCTCTCTTTGCAGAGTTTGTTGCCTACTTCTTCTTGGACAACATATCCTTCTTTCTTTTTGGACATCAATATATTTTCACTCAGTTATTTTTCTCCAATTTGTATGGGATTTAAATTTTTTGAATGAATACATATAGAAAAAGGATAAACCCGTATTGTTATAAAAGAAGCCATTGTTCCAAGTTATTTATCCCAAACTCCTTTGGGAGTATTAGATATAAATTGTGGATTGTTCTAGAAAGAAGCAAAGTTCTCCAAATATATTATTAGTTATCTCTAGTCTCTAGTTATTATAAAAGTATGAATATAATGTCGGTTTACAAAAATAACCTTATAAAATTAAGCATAATAACTTATAATAAAAGGGCATAATTGGAATTCTGGATATTAGCCTTATAATTCTATTAGTTTTAGGACATAATACTACACGTTAGGAATCCTACATTATTATCTTTAGGAATCCTATTAGTGTAATTATTTTCGGGTTCTCTAATTCAAATAAAATTGAACAAATACTTAACTACTTTAACACCAAACGACATTCTACCGTATAGGTTCGTTATAAAATTTATTATTATTGTTAGTATTATGTATATACTTGACAGATACAAAAATCGTTCACCGCACTACATTAAATTTATAATAGGTTAGGTCCTAACTCTGTAAATGCGTAAAGAGTTCTTATTCAATTAAGACTCGTTATAAATTTTATTTTGTATAGATCGCCGTATGCCTTCTTTACTTTCATCTAACCATAGTACGTAAGTGTTTTAAAGCCAATAGCAAAAAATAAGCTTTACAAAAATTATAATTTCTTTTGACAACTAAATTCCTTTAGCCTTTTTTTTTTTTGGATTATTCTATGATTTTGCGGTACATTAGTTTTTTATTTTATATTTTAATATTGATTACTACTTTAACCGAAGAGTTGAAGATATCTTATTAATTTAAAATTGGATTGATCTTCCTTGTGTATAAGTTATAATTTTGAAGAAAAATGTGCCCATAATGCTACTAAAACACTAACATTCATCAAATGACTTTTGTAATGGTAACTAGAAAAGTAAATATTCTTAGTCATGTAATTCGATTACTTTTAGGATGTACGTATTCAAACTTTTTATTACTAATTTAATTTGAAAACGTAATATACTGTCATATTACTAATTTAATTGGAGAATGAATTATATTGTCCAAATCCATTTACAAAAAGGAGAGCCTATATTATTATAAAAGCATAAATACATTAATAAACAAAATACCCCTATAATATTAAACGGAATAACTAATAGGAAAATGACATAAATGCAATAACCTATCTTTGGACTACAATACCGTCTATGCTAATTTTTAATATTTAATATTTTAAAACTAATAAAATATTATCTATTAAAATTTTATAAAAATATATAGGAAGATTTAATAACATTAATTTCATAATAATCCTCAATTGGCAACACATTACTACTCTATAATGTTCGATACCAACAAAAAATAAAAGCAATATCAAACGGACTACATAACGAGTAAAAAACGAGGAGAAAAAAATACCCCCATGATAATATATTTTTATATTATTTTTGAGCTATTTGCCTACTTAAATAATATTTTCTAGTTAATTTTGTATAATATTAAAATATATCCAATTATTATATAATAATTAAGAAAATATTTAAGAATATAAATGTATGAGAAAGAGAAAAAGAAATGATTGGTAATAGTCAATACCACTAATAGTTTTACACACATAAAGATCTAAAAATAAAATATTATATCAATTTTTATAATTTAAAAATAAATTTATGGTGAATAAAATTATAATTAATATTAAATAATCAGAACAAGAGATGAACTAATATTAAGATATGAATCAACATAGAATAAATTATTTTTTATGTTAAAAAATTACTAAATCTTCTAATTAATTATTTTGCAAGAGAATCCAATTCAATTATTTTTAAAATTCATCATATGAGTATAATTCTTATTCAAGTTTTAAAAAATCTTAGGATACATAAATTTATTCCATAAAAGAGCGTTAGAACACAAAGTAAAAAGGTTTGTATTTTATTAAGAATTAAAATGCTATACAAGTGTGTGAGGAAGCACAATCAAAGCTAAATCCTAAACAAAAATAAATTTTTAATATTATATTATAAAGAGTCGATTTTGATATAACAAGATTATTCTTAGATGTCTTCGGCGAAATCAAAATAATATTGCTATGTTATGCATTATTTTCAAACATCATATCAAGAGGCACGACACAATTAGCAATAGTAGTAAGTGTTGTACCAACAATAATTTTATTGTGAGGCCACCCACTTTGAATTTGATATATCTATTCAAACAACTTAAATAATCATCACAAATATATCAAAGCAGAGCAATCACGCTAAATTTATAAGAAAAATAGAATTGATAATATGGGATGAAGCACTTATCGCTAAGTGTCAAACGATTGAAATAATTGTATGGAGTTCTAGAGATATATTGGATATTAATGAACCGTTTGGTGGAAACTAATAGTTTGGGAGGTAATTTATGTCAGGTACTACCAGTAATTTTAAAATTGACAAAAGCAGAGACTGTAAAAGCTAGCTTGCTAAAGCTATAATTCTTTCCTCAAATGAAAAGATTGAGGTGACAAAAAATATAAAGTAAGAACAAATTCAGTATTCGGTGTCTTCTTGCTTCGTGTTGGAAAGAAGAAAAAGCATCCAATAAAAGATGATTTGGTTCTTCATGAACACCTGGTTATCAATCTCAATGGTAATAGTAATGCATTTAATAAGAGAAATTAAATTGGTTCAAGTCGCATGATAGAATTAAAAAATATCTTAGCTAGCATAAATGAAACGTTGATCAATTAAATAAAAGGTTGAATGCAAAATTTTATTGTAAAAATAAAATATTTTTCTATTTTTGATTCAGCAGAAAATGATACCAATAATTACTACCAAGAAGAATACTTAAATACTTTAATACCAAATGACATTCTACTAACATGTTTATTGTCAAGTATATTATTTCTTGTGTATGTTAGTAGCACATTATATATAATAGACTAAGTTAAAATTAATGTTCCATTGTATATATGTTGATTTTGAAGAAAAATATGTCTGTCATGCTACTGACAATTTAGATACGTCGAATAGCTTATGTAATATCACACAGATGGTATATAGAAGTTTTGACAATAACGTCATACATGCAAAAAATATTATATTAGTTAATGTGTTTCTAAGTATATTCTTATCCCTGAATTCAATTTTCATCTTCCGAACTAAGGAATTTTATTTAAATTTGTGCGAAAATAATTTTAGTATGTTTATGTTTTGCAAATATAATAAATAAAGCACAAGGACAAGCATCCTAAATATTGGACTATGTTTACTAATGTTTTATTGCACGAACAATTGTATGTTGCATTTTCAAGAGAGATATCAAGATCGACAACAAGAGTTCTGGTTAAGGCAGAGCAACCAAAGCATTAGGCAGAAACATACACAAAAAAATATTATCCACAAAGAAGTTTTCATTAAGATGCCATCACATTAAATACTTTTAAACTATACTACATAATTATCTAACTAACATAGAAAAAATTGATCACTTGTGTAAGTTTTGATGATGTCTTTCTATTTTAAATTTATGATATTATGCTAATGTAATAATATTTTTTGGTATTTAGATAATTTTTGTATTATTATACATAAAATTTCTCTCATAAATTAAATTTTATTCTTTCTTTATATAAATAAATATTTAAATCATCAAATGCAATTATTAAAGTGCAACGCACGTTCATAGATACTAGTATTTTATAAAAGAGCCAACCATTTATTATTTTGTAACAATGTTGCTTTGTCTTCTCGGTCATGTCATAGTGTATCATATAGTTCATTATAAAAATGATAATTTTCTATCGAATTTATTTATGTTCAAGATTATAGTTTGTGATAATATAATGAATGTTATTGATAATGCCACTGTTGGGCATTTGTGATAGTTTTTTGAATTTGTGGGTATAAGTCATGTTTTATGTTTTTCCACAATAACTTTTGGAGATAGATGTCCAAACATATTTTGATATTCAAACCGGACTTCACCCAAATCATATTTCTCAAAACAAATTTGGGAATTGTTTCCTTTTTATATATATATATATATATATATAAATATATATATATATATATATATATATATATATATATATAATATTTTTTCTATTACCGAATATAAATAATTTATGAAGCTGCTAAAAATGAAAAGAAACTCTTCTTTATTGACATTGGTTTTTGTTTACAGAAACTATGGTTACTTATGTGTAATTTGATTTCTGATCCCCACTTCAAAAACGAAAACGGTAGCTAGCTCTTGGATTTTTTTTTTTTTTTTTAAAACTCAACAATCTTGGGTTCTTACACAAAAAAGAGAAAGCTTCGCTATACTTCCTCACCTCTGGACCCCATCGCCGGAAAAGAACGACCACTAATCTCTCAAAAATCCCTCTAATCTGCCGCAGCACGCACACACAGTGAGAGAACGAGCCACCATACTTCTTCAGTGCGGGCTTCTGAGTCGAGTTGAGGTGCGAGCCGAGTCCGCCGAGTTCGATTGGGTCGTTCATGGTTTAGTTTGCTTTCGGATTATAGAGCTGTAAAACAATTAAAGCTTCAGATTCAAAGTTTGAGGTTCATTTCTTGTTTTAATCTAATTAATTTTGAATTAGTGTTTCTATGCAATTTTGATGCTTTGTGCAATTTTCTTTTAGCGTTGTGCTTTTGCTTAGATCAATATTGCTAGTGTATGGATTTGTGAACTAGTATAATTTTACTGTTGAATTTATTAATGAAATCGGATAGAACATATTTTGGAACTAAAAACAGATTGGTTTTGAATTAATAAAGGGTGGGTGCCATTTTTAAATTTCAATTGTCATGTCTGTTCCTAAATATGTGATCACGAGAATATCAGCTATGTAGCAAACGTAAGTATAAATTATAGAAAATCTTCTGTAAACTTGATTCATTTATCAACATTGTGTGCTAGTCGTTAGTGATTTATATTGTGGATATACGAGGTTGCTTCTTGATTTTTCAAATGTGAAGTTGGCATGTCTGTCTATCATCCAAATTTTGATTAAGGAACTAAAAAGGGGAAGATTGTTGGTGGAATTTCACAACGGAGTCTTCAGTACCTAGGCGTGTTAATTTAGTAAAACCAATAGTTTATGGATCTTGTAGTTTGCTTTAGGTGCGATTAATAAATCACCTTGACTTTCGGTACGGTTCCCGTGGTATATTCGTGATACATAATTCCCAAAATCGGGTGTGCATTTCATGTGACCCGATCATAATAACTTTGAATAATAATAATAAAATAAACATGTCGCAAATCGCAATGTGTTCCAAAACGGCAAGTGTACGACAATCATGACTCATTCGAAAAATAACTCCATAAATAAATAAAAGCGATTCTAAAGATAAAATGCACAGTAGGTTCTAAACATGTAATAAATCAGATAATGAGGCCAATTATTAATAGTTGAGCCACCGTGCTAAAACCACGGAACTCGGGAGTGCCTCATACCTTCTCCCGGATTAACAGAATTTCTTACCCGGTTTTCTGTGTTCGCGGACCATAAATAGAGTCAAATTTCCTCGATTTGGAATTTTAAAATAAACCGGTGACTTGAGACATCATAAATTATTCCAAGTGGCAACTCTGAAATTAAATAAATAATCCCGTTTCGATTAATGTCATTTTAATTGGAAAAACTCCCTATCCTCGGGAAAAAGGAGGTGTGACAAGTATGTAAAAATCCATTACGAAATTTATTGACAAACACTAGCTACATATCCGACGATCAAAGTTACTGTTTTTCACTCATACATTCAACTGTGCTCCGGCAAACATTTTTGCTTCTCAGAGCTCGCCGCCGACGACTTTTCGCCTGACCGGTTTGCTTCTTCTCTTAACCTTTGCTATTTCCTTTTAGGCTTTTCCCTTTCTTATTTCTTATTTTCTCCTTCATTCTTTTTTTGTGAATTAAACCAAACACTTAATCTAATTGCTTTTCCTCAAGTGCGTGGTTTTAACTAGAGTTTGAACGAAAATCATTTTAGTTTTTGGGCTTTTTGTTTTTGAAATTTGCTTTGTTCTTTCATTGTTTTTCTGACTTTTGTTGAAGAATTAAGCTGGTAAAATCTGCTGTTAATTATGGTTGAAACGTTTGTTTCAATTGTATATTTTGGCATGCACCATTAAACTTCAAGAAGATTCAAAACACTATACCAGATATGGTTTGTGAATTTTGCAGTGGATGAACTAGTGATTTGCATCTTCATAATCTCCTCCACATCATGTGTAATTATGCAAATAGTCATACCTCTTTCTTTGTAGACTGTTTTTCGCCACGCCTAACAGTCCCCTTCAGTCCCCATTGAAGGATGTTTCTCGCCAAGAACTCTCAAATGCCTTTTCCAATTGGGGTCTTAAAACGTTTATGTTCTGAGTCTCAAAGATACAGTATTTTTTTTTCCATTTGGGTTCTTGAGCTTATTGACTGATAATCAGGTACTGAAGGTGGATGCTTAACAGTGATTTTCCCTGTGTTTGTTCTATCATATAAAGCTACATATCTTTCGAGTTTTAGTATCTAATTTAGTGTTTGGCTTTTCATGGTCAGAAAATGTCAGTTGCCTTAACTTTTTGCCCTCAGTTATCTTGGTTTTGCATTAGCCCTTCGTACATTTACCTGTTTTTTCCATGTTCTATATTCTCTTGCATTTTGATGGATATAATATTGTTAACTTAAACAAACTTTTCTTCTTATTACCTGGCTTCTGTGCTCTTCATTTGCTTGCATTTAAATGGAAATGACTACACTTTTACTAGCTTTTTTCTTTTCATATGTGTCTCTTATGTTTATCAATTTTTTCTTTAGCTTTTTTGCGCTGAATTTTGGGATAAGAACTTCCTTTTTGTGGTGGACCTTTGCTTGTGAATTAGTCGAATCTATTTTGTACAGGTTATTTGTTTGGTTTCTTAAAGCATTGGAACTTAATTATCTGCAAAATGCAGTTTCTTTGCTTTCCTTGGGTGTTATTATGAGACATTCATGCGCCTCCCTTCCTATGCCTCATTGTTCCGGCAAAATTTGGGAATTGTTTTTGGTTTTATTCTCAAAAATTATATCTTCCACTTTTCTACTGTCACCAAGTACTTCTGTTTTCTAACCTGCTTTAACATGGGGGAGGGGAGGGGAAAAGAAAGATGTTTGTTACATTTTTTGCAAATGGTACCGCAAAACAATATGTTCAATGGCTAACGGAATGATCTTTTTGATCCTTTAGGTCACTTTTTTAAGTATTGTATATTTGGATTGATCCTGAGAAGGAAAACGAATCTACCTCATTTGACATTTTATGAAAGACGAAAAAGAAAAATGAAAAATTAGCAGAGAGAATTTGCTGTCACATAGTGGTTTGTTTCCCTTATATATTATATAATATATAATGATTCAAAACATATCAGTGGACATCACTACTGTGACAGATTTATTACTTGTCTTATTTTTAGTGTATGTCACCATCCAAAAATCCCAAACACGGGCCGTGATGGCACCTAACATCCGCTTGCTAGGCAAGCCAACATTAGCTAAACAGTTATTCAATTTAACAATTTTAAAAGTAGATTATTAAGAAGTAAGACTAAAATGCTTTGAAATACATAATAAATCCATATACGCTGTTTAGTCTAACCCCAGAAACTAGTGTCACAAGTGCATGAGCTGCTAAAAGTACTAAAAACAGGATCTGGAATAAAAATACATCTATCCGAAACGAAATAGGCAGTAAAACAGATAGAAATAAACAATAACCGATCATCAAAACTCAAAATTTCAACTTTGAAACTCATGTTTTCCAATTTTTCACATAATGCGCCGAAACGACCTGGGTCACCCGGGACCCTAACCAAACATACGTACAAATCCAAAACATTATACGAATCTACCCGAATAGTCAAACACCGATCCAATTTCGTTTACCAAAAATGATTACCGTGGTCAACTCTAGCCTCATTTTAAGTCAAAAATCGAATTTTCTTCAAAATTTCAAATATAAACTTTCCGAAAAACGACACGGACCATGCACACAAGTTATGAATCATCAAATAAAGCTACATGAGGTCTCGCAACATAGAAAAGGAAGCTAGTACTGCTGTCACATTGTGCTACATGTCAACTTCTATTAATGAAGGGCAAACTTTTCCTAGGAAACTAGGAGCAAACCCAATGGGACTTCTCAGCATTATTCGGAAGATCAAGCGAAAAGAAAAGGAAATGCGCATCCTTATGGTGTAAGTCTACGAGCTAACACTTCTTAACGTGTGGCATTTGGGAATTTTGTATGCATTGTTTATTTGTTTAATTCTGTTTTTCCTATAGGGGTCTTGACAACTCTGGTAAAACAACGATAGTTTTGAAAATAAATGGGGAAGACACAAGTGTCATCAGTCCGACTCTTGGCTTCAACATCAAAACTATCACGTATCAGAAGTATGGTTTCTCTGTTTCCTTTTCTCTGTTTTCATTTCTCAGACTTCTTGCCTCTGTCCCGCTTCAATAAAATTTCAATAATATGTTGGTAATTACTTATTGTTGTTACTCAGTTACCGTAACCTACATGTCCAAGCTGTACTTTGTCAAGCAATGGTTATGTGGTTAGCTGGATATTTTGATGATTTTATTCCATTAAACTAGGATGCGGTCATTAAACGGACAAGTCTTGAAAAGTTTCTATTGGAATGAAAGGAATTGGTAAATAAGTTCCTTGTTGGTCAATAAAATTTCTACAATTACTTATTAAAAAAAACCTCATTGGTCACATAAACTAATCATTGAATTGATTCACAATCAGGTGAATATCGAGAAGGTGTACCACTGGACTATGTTACTCATCTCTTAAAAAATGCTGTTGGGTGCGTGTCGGATCCTCCAAATTTAGTGCATTTTTGGAGGATCTGACACGGGTGCGGCAGCACTTTTGCAGAGTCCGAGCAACATAGCCACTGGATCATCAAGTTCGTTCAGAAAACATCATCACATACTCTTAGTTAATTTTTACCTTTGAGTTACATTCTAGGGCCTTGGTTTGTGGTATTGATCAATTAACTACGCTTTAATCCCAAATTAGTTGGGCTCGGTTGTTAGAATCCTGTTCTGTCATTCTTGTTAGACTATGTCTACAGTCTACACTGTCCATCGACCTACTAAAACCCTCATTTTTTATTATGCTTGGTATGGCTATGTTTTGCGAAATAGGTGAAGTTCTTGGTTTTATGCTGCCAGACATTAAAACTTCTGGGGCTTACTCAGTGAAGTCCAGAGTCCAGGCAACTAGGTTAGAAGAAATTTGCCGAAGTAAACAGCGTATGTCAACTTGTAATTATTTCTTTGAAATTACTATCTGTAGTGCTTAGATCATTTAAATGCCTTCTGATTGACTTCTGTCGGATTTCTTCTAAAATTTCAAAATAGTTGATAGGTTAACCTGACATTCTACAGGTATACCCTCAATATTTGGGATGTCGGGGGTCAGAAAACAATACGTTCTTATTGGAGAAACTACTTTGAGCAAACTGATGGCTTGGTGTGGGTTGTGGATAGTTCTGATCTGAGAAGGCTAGATGACTGCAGATACGAGCTACATAATCTTCTGAAAGAAGAGGTACATATCATACTGGTTCTCTTTTCTGTTGTTGAACCTTCATCTACTCCCTTAAGCGAAAACTCCAAAAGTATTTGGATTTTCAGGATGGTGCACTGATCCAAATTCATCCAAGCTCAGACTTCGCTGTGGATATGTTGCTAGCTACTGCTTATTATAACACTTAATTGAATATTTTGTTATTCTCGAATTAATTAGCATTAGCAATCATTTCTTATATCATTTTCTGGTGACATCCCTTTTTGCTGCTTAGTTCTCACGAGTTTATGCAGGCATTCCTCCACTGGGGAGGTTAGTAGTAACAGATGGTATCTCTTGGTTTGAAGAAAATGGCAACCCTCCTTGACATGTTACTGCTTCCTTCTGCCCTCAGCCAAAATAAGCATACTAGTAATAGCTAAGATATTGTCTGAAGACTTATTTGGTTGGCTATGAAAATAACTAAATTGTTCGTAAAAACGTATTGCAGCTTATTTTATAGCAGAGCTGCCTATGCAAAATTACTAATAATAAACATTTAGTCACATTTTCCGCACTGCTGGCACAATTAGCTTTTTTTTGAGTGTCACCCTTCAGTGTTATTAAAGGCGAAAGCGCAAAAAAACTCTAAGATCTGTTAGGGCTTTAAGTGAAAGCGCAAATAAAGCGTAGATTTTAATGAAGAAAGGCGCATATGGAGAAAAATTACAAATATGTAGGTGTAGTCCAAGACTAATTGTAGCTTGTTTGGCCAAGCTTCTAAATCAACTTATTTGAGAAGTGCTTGTCAAAAGTACTTTTTAAAAAAGTGCTTTTGGTGAGAAGCAGTTTGTGTTTGGCTATCTAATTTGAAAAGCACTTTTGAGCAGTAATTAGTGTTCGACCAAGCTTTTGAAAACTGCTTCTAAGTGTATTTTTCTCAAAAGTACTTCCCAAAAAGGTACTTTTGCAGAGAAGCTACTTTTTTCTACTTCTCAAAAACTACTTCTGCTTCTCCTCAAAAGCATTTTTTTTCCTTCCAAAAGTTTGGTCAAACACCTCATTTTTTGCCAAAAGTGCTTTTGGTCAAAAAACCCACTTTTGGCCCCAAAAAACTTGGCCAAACAGGGTATAATATCTATTAGCATGGATACCAAATATATGGACCTCTACCCTCCCAAAAACCTCCTTATTCCACCTAATAATATCTCCCTCGAGCAATTTAAGTTTCTTCGAAAGACGGAATGAAGGTGTCCTTGATACCCTGTAGCTTGTCCACCATTCTTTCATAGCTTATCCACCATTCTTTCATCGTTTCACCAAATCCTAGCACTTTCAACCACATGTTCTCGAGTCGGAAGGGAGCACACACCCCTCCCTCTGCATCCATCTAGCAAGATAGGCAAATGACCCGAAGTCAGCCTAGGTAAAGGAATCTGCAACACATTCGATACCAGCTCATCCCAGGAGGGCGATATTAGAAATCTATCAAGTCTAAACCTTGAGTTGGAATCCTCCGCCCTAGCCCAAGTAAACCTTTCCCCTGACAGAGGAAGATCAATGAGAAAGTGATCATTGATGAGAGAGCTTATGCATGAATTGGGGAACTTAGATAGAGGGGAAGGGGCGAGGGAGTTAGATGAATATGAGAAAACAAGATTATGGGAGGTTAAGAGGGAAATAGTCGAGCTAGCAATAGCTCAGGAGACTAGTTGGCGGCAAAAATCGAGGGCGTTCTGGTTAAAGGAGGGGGATTCGAATACCAAATTTTTCCATAGGGTGGCGGTTTCAAGTCGAAGGAGAAACTTAATAGAGTCCTTAGTTATGGATAGGGTGAGGATTGAGTGAGATGAGGTAAAAGTGGGTGGGTTTTATGAGAACTTATACAAAGAGGAAGTTAGTTGGAGGTCGACTTTGGGGGAAATAGAGTTCAACCACATAGGGGAGGGAGACAGTGAGTGGCTAGAAAGGGCTTTCGAGGAGGAGGAGGTGCACGAGACTGTGTCGAGTTGTGTTGGTGACAAGGCCCCCGGGCCTGATGATTTTTCCTTGGCCTTCTTTCAGCTCTATTGGGACACCATCAAGGGGGAGTTGATGGAAGCCATTGAATACTTCCATGTGATTGGCGTTTTCGAGAGAAGTATCAATGTTTTTTTAATTACTATTGTGCCTAAGAAAGAAGGAGCATTCAGAGACTACATGCCTATTAGTCTCGTAAGAAGCATTTACAAGATTATTTCTAAAGTGCTTTCCAACAGACTCACAAAGGTTCTTGACGTGCCTGTTTCGTTCTCCAGAATGCGTTTGTGGAAGGTAGGCAAATCCTGGATGCTGCTTTGGTGGCAAATGAACTTGTAGACTCCAGAAAAAATAGAGAACCCGGCTCTCTTCCCACTACTTACCTGGGTCTCCCATTGGGCGCTTCGCATAAGGATACTATGGTTTGGAACCAGTGATCGAAAGGGTTGAAAAAAAGATTAGCAGACTGGCAGAAATGGTGCTTCTCAAAAGGCGGTAAGTGCTTATTAAAAACACTTTATCGAGGATGCCCACCTGTTACTTGTACCTGTTACAATCTCCTGTGAGCATCACGGAAAAATTGGAGCGTCGTCAAAGGAATTTTCTTGGGGATGTGGTGGATGGAACTAGAAAGTTTCATCTAGTGAATTGACAGATAGTCACTTCCCCAAAGAAGTGGGATGGACTTGGAGTAAAAGTTGTTACGGTGTTTAACAGAACTTTGTTGGGGAAGTGGCTATGGAGATTCGGGGTAGAAGAGCATGCTCTATGGAGGGAGGTCATTGTAGAAGAGTACAATTCCACGGGAGGGGGTTGGAGGACCAATGCAATCACAACACCTTTCGGGAGTGGTATGTGGAGGAGCATCATTTGAAGAATTGGGAAGCCTTCAGTGGCAACATCACTGACAGGGTGGGAGATGGAGGAGAATCAACTTTTGGAATCATAGGTGGTGTGGAGAGGATACTCTGAGGGTCTCTTGCCCCCACATCTTCAGAGTTTCAAACCGGAAGGAATTGATGGTCCAACAGATTTGTAAAGAGCATGGGGGGGGGGGGGAGTATGAGACCTCTCATTTAGAAAGAGCATGCAAGATTGGGAGATTGCGTAGCTCCAAGATTTGTTGACACTGCTATATGGGCAAGACATGCCCTAGCTATCTTGCGATTCTTGGAGATAGGGTTTGCGTGGCGATGATTTCTTTACCGTAAAGTCCTTTTACCAGAGTCTGGTGAGGGAGGAGGCCACTTTTCTATACTCCTCGATTTGGATTCCTGAGGCGCCCACGAAGGTGTGTTTTTTTTGCATAGCTAGAGGCGAGGGGAGTGGATTTTACTGCTGAAAATCTGCGAAAGAGAGGAATCACACTTGTTAGTTGGTGTTACATGTGTAAAAGTTCAGGGGAAGAAGTTGATTTCTTTTGTTGCATTGCCATATGTCCTCGACTTTGTGGAGGGCAATCCTGAATCTTTTTGGTGATCAATGGGTGATGCCAAGCACTGTAAAGGAAATGTTATATTGCTGGGCTGGTTTCCGTAGAAGAAGAAAGCACAAGGTGTGGAAGTTCGCCCTGTTGGTGCACTCATATAGCTCCTACTTGTATAGAAGATTGGGCGTCTTTTATAGAGAATCATGTTCTGATGTGAATTCTCTACTTTTTGGTATACTTCCTGTAAACCGGAGTTCTCTCCCTTTTGATTAGTACAATTTACCTTATATATATATACGGTATACGCGATGTGGCGAAAAAGACTGATTCAACGAGATATGCTTTGCTTGCATTAAGATTATATATATATGGACAACGAAATTGAAGAAAATTTATGATAAAGTGAATTGTCAATTTTTTAGTATCGCCTCTTTAATTATTGGCATGGAAAAGTATGCCTTAGAGTCGTGATGACGATACTAAAGCGCCCGCTAAGCGAGACTAAGCGCTCGACATGTTTTGAGCCTCGCTTCAGGGTTTAAGCGCACCTTGATAACATTGCACCCTTGGATCATCATGTTATTAACGGCAGGATAAGATAATCCTTGGTGTTGGCTTTTTTTGGATTTATTTGATGTATGCATTAAATATGTCATTTTAGTTAGTTTACCACATTGTTTTGTTTTTCATATTTCTTTAGAAGTTATTCATCTCTTGAAACACCTCACTAGATGAAACCAGGAGTGCTCCTATAACTTGATTATAGCAGAAAATACTCTTTCATTATTGTTCATAAAGGTAACAGTTCATTTCTGGTGATGGTGAGGCTTGGTAGCACTACTAACAAAATAGAGCTGACAAAGAAGAAACTAGCAATCTTGAACTTTGCCATCGGATATTATTTTACTCACTATTATTTGTTTAGTATCCTTCACTATTCTTGTCTTCTCGGCAGAGGCTATCAGGAGCATCATTATTGATATTTGCAAATAAGCAGGACATACAAGGTGCTCTTTCTCCGGACGAAATAGCAAAAGTAAGGATGCTTCTTATATAACTTAAAAATTGTGTCGAATGAACAGTGAAGTGGGACTCTTATTCTTGAAACTAGTAAGGAATAGGTGATATCCTTAACAATTAAGTGAGATTCTATTTTGTTCACTTAAACTATATTTTACTACTCCCTACGGTTCACAATAAGTGATCAATTTGCTTTTTCATTTTGGTTCAAAATAAGTGTCCAGTTATGTAATCAAGAAAGAATTCAATTTGTTTTTACTAAATAACCCCTATGTACATATCTCTAAAAAGTTTTCTTACTCCTCACATTAAATGTTTAATTAGGGGTAGTTTAGTCATAGTAGGTATTTTTGTATAGAATTTAGTATTTTCTTAATGGGCGTACTAAAAGCAAATTGGTCACTTATTGTGAACCGGAGGGAGTAATAATGAAGTAAAGTTATGAACTGAGCAATAGCTTTCTGCATTTTATTCAACCAACCCTTCTCTTACACAGCAGAAGAACGGTAGTCTTAGGTTATAGCCTTGACTATTAGTGACACAACTCAACAAATGCAAAAGCACTTACCATGTGCTTATGATGTTTAAGCCCGACTCAGTAACTATTTACAACTTTTTCCTTTGACTTTGTTGAAAGTGGATGGATTTAGCCCAGGAATGCTCTTTGAGGTCCATTATCAGTGAGAAAATCTTATGTTATAATCCAATGCAGCAAGGCAAAATGTATACTAGAACACTCCTGATTTATGAAGCAAGTATTTCGTTTTATTGAATAAATAACTCTGTAGCTTTGGAATAAAGGATGGTCTAAGTGCTACAACTCCTGTTTTCACATTACTGTCTTAGTTGTTGTCCTCTCCCTTAAAAGGTTGTGGTGTCTCATGATTCATAAAGTCTTACTTTGCTTGAATGCGAGCTTTTCTTTTTTTTCTACAAACTTTATTCATTATGGCTTTTTGAACCATGTATTTAAACTAAATGTACACTTTGCATTAAATGCTAGTTTTCCTCTTTTGATTTCTTTTGAGAGAAGCTTCATTGTAGCCCTGTCGTTTAGTAGGTTTGCATTGTTAAGATGATTTCTTAATGTTTGGAAATCTAAAGCTCCAAATATGAAAACTGAAGTACTGAGAGATCAGGAAAGTAGCTTCTTTCTGGCCATGGTTAAGGAAGTATGAGTAGGTGGTGTTCAAATAACTTCCGTTGGCTATTAATTTTCTTTCACATTGATCCTCGACCTATCTGTTTTTCTTTTGTGTATGGGCATTTATTCCTAAAGTTCTGTTTGCATTCAAACAGAGGGAAAATAACTTCTTCTGATTCAGGTGCTTAACCTGGAGGCCATGGATAATAGCCGGCACTGGAGAATCGTGGGATGTAGTGCATACACCGGAGACGGCCTACTTGACGGATTTGATTGGCTGGTGCAAGACATTGCATCACGGATCTATATGCTTGATTGAGTGAAGTTTACATTGAGATTTTGATTCATTCAAGATAACCTTTCTAAACACCTTTTATGTTCCATTTGGAATACATTTGAGGACATTTTACTCGTGTTATTGCTCCTTGGTGCACTGCTCAAATGACACCATTGGTGAGGAAAATTCTTTTCAGACCCCCATATGGCCAGGGTATCTGTTGGCTAATTTCGTCAACAGATAAAATAGAAAAATTAGACCTTTAGAACAAAATTTTTTAGTTAGTCAATCTACGATTCAAAAATTTAAGTATCTGGTTATAACCATCGCAATTAGCATTCCAGTAGGCACAGAAATATTAACTTCTGATGGATTTTTTCTATCATATCGCCACCCGTGACAAAAATAATAACGCCAACTTCTTTTCTATTTGAAGCTTGAAAAACAATTAGGACTAAGAAAAGCACTCCCACCCTTTCACCTCTTCAGGATATATCAGATCATTCCTTAAGTCCAATTAAGACATGGAAAGTATAGCCTAGCTTGTTTCTGCAACAAACTATTAAGAGTTCTATTTAACCAATCTAGGGGCAGCAAATGGGATGTTTGGGTTGTCTTTAGGTTGGTCAATATGGCCTGACTCATTAAATGGGTTATTGTCCAGCTTTGCCCAAAGTTTAGTAAAAATAGCACGGGCTAGCTAGTTTTCGGACTGGTCATTCAAAAATATCCAGCGTTTGTAACATTATTAAAAAATAGCCACTATTTAGTTGTAACACGGAAAGTTGCAGCATAATATATCGGAGATTGGCGCACATGTGTATGAATTTTAAGCATAATATGATATGATGATCGGTATATTATATTGGAGTATATTTTGGATTTTTAACAGTATTTTTATTCAGATTTATTTACCTGAAAAGTTGATAAATTTCGATTACTTTTGAAACTGTGTCTATTTTTGAATGTCCACTTGTAAATCTGACTATTTTTGAATTTTTCTTTCCAAAGCTTACTTTGATTAAGATGAGTTGGGTCAAGATAGCTAACCAATGCGTTGTAACTCAAGCAGCCCAAATTGACTCACATGTTTGCAATATTCTCTAACTTTTAAACAAGCATATATAAAATATCTTCACATATATAACAATGATGGTTTTTTTTCATGTTGCTTCTTATTTTATATTTCGGAATAAATGTCAATTCATACCTAATGATTTCTTTCTACAATTCAGATTTTGAAGTTTATTTGATAGTTTCTTATCTTATAATGCTAACAAAAATTTAGAATAATAGAAAATGACAATATTAGAACTTTCACCACATTCAATCCACGTCCCACCACCCCAACCCCCTACCCTACCCCTGAACCCCACCCCACCCTAAATTGAAATATTATAGATCATTTTCTTTTTCATATTGTAGATAAACTTTTTTCATTTCTACGAAATGCGTGTTTCTTTTATAATATAGACAAAGTATTTTTTTATTTTAATAAAATAAGTATTTTCTTACATGTTGTAGAATAAGTATTTACTTTTCACAAAATGAGTATTTTTCACATTGTAGGAAAAATATTTCTTTCATTTCAACAAAATAAGTACTTTCTTTCATGATGTAGAAAAAGTATTTTCTTTTTACAAAACGAGTACTTTATTTTTATGTTGTGGAAAGAGTATTTTCTTTTATTTATCAAAAAGAGTACTTTCTTGTCATGTTTTAAAAAAAATCCTTCATTTCAATAAAATGAGTATGTTCTTTTTATGTTGTAGAAAGGGTACTTTTATTTTGTTTCCACAAGAAAAAGAGTTGTTCAGTTATGAAGCTCAAATTTCAATGTTATTTTCTTATGTGAAAAAGTAAAATAACACATTAGTTCCTTTGGGTTTGTATACATTTTATAAGAATAATTGAATTCTTGAAGAAAATAGAATCCTGAAAACTTTGATTATTACTATTTTTTTTAGGGAGGGGGGAGGGGGGAGGGGAGGGGATGGCACAGGAAAATTATTTTCCTCAAAAATATTTTCAACTCTCTAATCAAACACTAGAAAATATTTTCTGAAAAAAGTTTTCTCATGAAAAATATTTTCCTTATACAAAACACAGTCTTAAAAGCTTTAAAAGGCAATTGTTATTCATGGGTCAGTTTAGGCTGATGATTGGAGCTACTAAAATAAAGAAATAGTTACCTCCAACATCACATGTTGATACCTTATTTATTTTAAAAAATACCCTTTTAAAAATTATATTTCATAAATATATTTTGATTTTTTATAGCCATATATCTATTTATGGTTACCTCCTACCCTTAAACTATAAAATAAGATTTGCATTATTTTTCTCTCTCACATTCCCTCTAATTTCTCTTATCCCCTACCCATATCTATTTTCCCTCTCTCTGACGACTAATGTTAGATGATATATGTATAGATCAAAACTTGGGTTGTATTTGACATTGCTAATGAAATTAACCAATGGAGGCCTTCACAACTGATTGTGCCTTCAATAAAGATAAATTGGGCGGCATCAGCACCATAGTGGCGGGCGATTTCACGGTCAGTAGCGTGCCACATTCTCTGACGTAACATAATGGGTCAATAAAAACTTTCGTTATTTCGTTGGTAATTATATGCTAATCGTTGGCAACTGGAGGCAAATGTGACGGTGAGTAAGGACCGGATACTGATGTTGCTTCAACAAGACGATATTAAGGTTGTCATTGAACAAAAAACGACGGAGTTGGGGCCTGAGCAACTTGAGTTTTCTGTTAATAATTTTGAATGTATCTCGTTGTATTTCCATTTATTTCATTGTATTCATTATTTTTTTCTTCATTGTATTTCAATGTATCTCGCTGTATTCTATGTATTTCATTGTATTCACTGTCTCGCTATACTCCATGAATGTATTCATACATTTTTTTATATATGATTGTGCCTTCAATGTAACCAATGGAGGCCTTCACAACTGATTGTGCCTTCAATAAAGATAAATTGGGCGGCGTCAGCACTGTAGTGGCGGGCGATTGCACGGTCAGTAGCGTGCCACATTCTCTGACGTAACATAATGGGTCAATAAAAACTTTCGTTATTTTGCTGGTAATTGTATGCTAATCGTCGGCAACTGGAGGCAAATGTGACGGTGAGTAAGGACCGGATACTGATGCTGCTTCAACGAGACGATATTAAGGTTGTTCTTGAACAAAAAACGACGGAGTTGGGGGCTGAGCAACTTGAGTTTTCTATTAATAATTTTGAATGTATCTCGCTGTATTTCCATTTATTTCATTGTATTCATTATTTTTTTCTTCATTGTATTTCAATGTATCTCGCTGTATTCTATGTATTTCATTGTATTCACTGTCTCGCTATACTCCATGAATGTATTCATATATTTTTTTAATTAATATAATTTATGTATTCAGATGTATTGTATAATTTCTCTCATGATTGTTATGTTTTTTGGGTATTTTTCAATTGCGAATCTTTTTTATAACTGGAAATAAAAAATGTGTGTTATGATAAAGTTTGTTGAGTTATATTAGGAGTCTATTATGTTAATTGATTAACTTTCCGTTCAAAAAATGGTGTAATCCCCTGTTTGACGCTATGAATACAGTCAAATACAATAATTTGTCCAGCTGTAATCCCATGTTTCACGCCATGAATACAGTAGAATACACTCGAGTACAACAATTGATTAGCTGGACTTCCTTGATTCACGCATATTTTTGCTATTGTATTCATGAATACAATAATTTAAATACATCTTATAACAACAGAAAACATATCTACAATCAATAATATAGCAAATAGTATCTATAGATAGCTAATTACATTAAAAGATACTGCTTTATGAAAATTTCTCAAAAATAAATGGGTTAGTTGGGTGTTAAAATTTTATGGTATAGCCAGTTTTCACACTGGTGAATGAGAAATAACCATTGTTTACGAAGTCAATGAAAAATAGCCACTATTTAGCTGCAACAGGGACCGATCCAGTATAATATACAAGAGTTCTGGTGCATTTGTGTACGAACTCCAGTATATTATGCTGGACCGGTATACTTTGCTAACTCATGTAAAATTTGCGGGAGACTAGAGCACTAGTGCTCCAAACTCCAGAATATTATACTAGACAATTATACTGCTGGAACTCCCGTAAAATTTGCGAAAGTTCCAGCATAATTATGCTTAAACTCCAGTAAAATTTGAGGGAGTTCCAGCATAATTATCCTTGAACTCTAATAAAATTTGCGGGAGTTCTAGCATAGTTATCCTGGAACTCCCGTAAAATTTGCGGGCATATTTTTCCGGATTTTGAATAGTGTTTTCGCTCAGATTTAAAGTGGCTAAATTTCTATGACTTTTGAAACTTGGCTATTTTTCAACGACCAGTAGTAAATCTAGCTATTTTTAAATTTTACCCTGGGCATCATTAGTAGCACATGACCGACCCATTAAAGCCTTTGCGGGGTTTGGGTTGCCTTTGCCACCCCTAAATTCATAAGCAAAAGAAGTTGGATTCTCAAAGTTACAATAAGACTTCGGGCAATGGAGGCCAATACAAATTATTGACACAAATCTTTCTCCAACATCCAAAATAATATACACCAAGTTGATGTGGAAACTGAAATACTAAGGATACAAGAACACAAATCACTTGAAAAGAATGGATGAAAAAATGGGAACTCGTGGAGCTACAAGTATGAACCTGAGTGCGTTTGCGAGTTTAGCTAACTGACAGTGTTTCAGATCACGCGTGCACAGTCGCCTGCATCACATATCAATACAGCCGGCCCTTGGTTGATATGACTTGCCAACTCGGGCTGGAGCTTACAGTACTCGTTCTTGACAAATATTGCGGCTTCTTCTGCTCTATCTGCATCTACAAATGCAAGACAGCAGCCTCGGAATCCTGCACCACTAAACCGCGCCCCAAGTACACCAGGAGCCTTCAGAAGAATCTCATATAGCTGTATAAGTGGTTCACAGCCTGAAATGATTAAAGTGAAGCGCAAGATTACCAAGGTTTACAGCCTAGTTGTACTGGTTAGAGTCTTTGACACAATATGTGTGAGTTCAATTCTTACCATTACCCCTCCCCTTCCCCGATCCCACCAACAACAACAACCCAGTATAATCCCACTTAGTGGGGTCTGGGGAGGGTAGTATTACCCCTCCCCTTCCCCGATCCCACCAATGTAATAGAATTTTCCTTTAAGAAAAACAAAAGAGAGGAAGTGCAAGAAAATCGGTTATTCTTGTCCCTCAATATAAATTATCAAGAAACCTATTTATCGGCTACTATTTTTATAGGTTTTGTAGATATAAATGTAAACAGGAAATATTGATGATGGAATTCAGATATCTAGTATGAAAATCAACACTTACCACATTCGTAGTTTTGAATAGAACTTAGACCAGATGCTGTAATAAGCTTTCCAAATTCTTTAAGGTTTCCGGAAGCCCAAGCCTCAAGTCCTAAAAAACCGCACATGATGTTTAGATACCAATGAACTGTCCTAAAGCCAAGTATAAAAATAAAAGGAGTAAAGTTCTGTAAAGAATAATACCTTTCAGGACTCTCTCATTTTCAGAGAAATAGTGCTCTGCCCTTTTAGCTAGGTCGGGTTCTAATTTGCTCTGAGAAACATTTCCAAAAGCATGATACGAAATACAATTGATCCATAGAAAAGAGTAAAAGATTTTCACTAAAGATGTAACGAATGAGATTGCAAAATGATGGTTTAAAAGGGCAGCCCGGTGCACAAGGCATCACGCATTCACGCAGGTCCGGGGAAGGACAACATACAAGGGGTATGATACAACCTAACTTAATGGCTAATGCAAGCATTAGTGGCTATTTCTACAGCTCGAACCCGTAATCCATAGGTTACACGGAGACAACTTTACCGTTGTTCCAAGCCTCCCCTTCAGCAAATGAGGTTAAGAAGGTGTAATTATACATCCAACATTTACTTGTGGATTTTACCTTGTGGGCTTCAAAAACTTCTGGTTCAACTGCATAAACAAAAGACTCGTAATCAACATCATCATCATTAAAACGGTATCACTAATTCAACGACAAAACCAGGCTCAGTATTCTACCGTTTGATAGAACAGGTTCCACTTCTTCATTCCCTGAAGCTCTAGAAGTTCAGTGTTAAGAGTCAGAACAAGAAAACGGAAGATAGCCTAACAGAAGTGAAAGCTTTGGTAGAAAATCAATTAGATATAATCGCAACTTCATCATGCTTATTCAACAAGAAGGGTTTGTTAGTCTTAGGAATGCCTTAAGCTTTGAGGGAAGTCCAGAAGGCGGCTTGATATTCAATAATTGAAATAATGATCATCGTTTGATAAATTTCCATTGGGATTTAAAACTAATGTGTTCTTCTTAACGGAGAGTCACTTAAAACTAGGATTTTTTGTTCCATATATCCTAGTATATTCCATCAGTATACAGGCATGCATTCCATGACCATAAGTTGAAACAAAGAATTCTTATTCCAGGATACAAGCTTCAAACAGGAAATAATCTTACTGCAACAATAATTTTGCAGCCTCTTGACACTCTGCAACTCGCCGATTATATCCAGGATTTGTTGTCAATGCTTGTTTCAGACCTGAAAAGGCCAGCAATATCTTGTATGCATTACCTAACTCTCCGTCATGATTGTTTTGAACCTCTGGAGGGCGTATCAGTTTGTGTTTTATGGTCTGCACATGCGGTCTATAATTGTCAGAGTTTTCTACAGAATGTGAAATCTGTATCAGAAGAAAACAACAAAAGTTGCCATAACGTAAAACTGAAATCATAACAAGAGGAAAGTTAAAGCAAAATGACATGAACGACAAGGAAAAGCAATTCATCATGAACAATTTGGGTTTCCCAGTTTTGAATAACAAATTCTTTCTACTTCTACGGCTAGTTCTTGATTTTCCTCCTTTCTTTCTTCCACGTAATTATGACTGCTTAAAGTTCAGATCTCTGATATTTGGGAGTAACATCTATACTCTTAAGAAATCTCAAGAGCATTGCAAGCTAAAAGAAGAAGAAAAAGTATCACTTTTAGCTGACAGTGGAGATAGAAATAAAAATTAGGAAGAGTTTTTTAGTAATTTTTGCTCAAACACAATAAGATTATTTGATAAGTCAACCATTTAATGTGTGGAAATAAAAACATTACCTTGCAATTCATGCAGGTCAAACAGCCGTAGCTTGATAACAATATTGCCGACTGATCCAATATACCATTTTTTAAACCTAAATATTCGTTTTCAATCAGCCTGCATGCAACAAAAGCAACAAGAGATACGTACAAACATTGTGTCAAGAAGTGAACTTGTAGAATACAGAGCATGTTTACATACAAAACAATACATAAATCCAAAGATGCAAGTTAAGCATTTTCCTCTAACTTTTCAGTTTCCTCCGATAAAAACTTATCAAATTCCCCACCAATGCTAAGGATGGATATGAACAGCACTGAGTCACCTAACTGAATAGACCTTTGAACCTCATTACTACCAAAAGTTCATGAATCTGATGCTGTCATTGATTCAGAGAGAACGAGCATCTAAATTGTTGCCCTTAAGAAATCAAAGTGTTAACGGTTGTGAATACCACTAGAGTAACTGACCTAAGACATGCTTATAGAAGTGGCTCTGACCAGTCCAGTTTGAAGAATGATCAGGTGAATCAATGCACTATAGAAATTTGGAAGTTCATACTGGAACCAGGTTGAGGATTCAAAAATTAAGATAATGCCCATTAAGATTTTGGAAAAGATCCGAGATTAAACAGTTCCAATGATGAGAAAACAGGAAGACGAGAAAAAATTGAGACAAAAATTCAGAATGCCTGTCACGGATTTCTTAAACAGGTCACTTTGTGAAACATTTAACATGTATCAATTGTTTAAGCCTCTTCATTTTGTTTTAAGCAGTCCTCCCTTGGACCTAATAAATGTTCACCATACCAGTTACGGTTTTTTTTTTCCAACATACCAGTAAAGAGTTTGCACAGCAAAAATGTCCTACAGAAACTACCACAACCAAATGAGACCAGAAGATCTTTTGTGATATGTAAATGAGACCAAAAGATTATCTACATAGAACCTGACACAATCTTACAATCAACTACCATAATCACCTAATATGACCATCAGAAATTAAGTTTACCAGTACATAAACTGCAAACAGCATGTCATAGCAAAGACATTAAACTACTTCATATCTATAAATCAGCATCAAAATGAGAGTAAAACAGAGTGCGTAGTTTAAAAGGTACAAACATTACCATTAGACATCATTCATGGCTACATTTACAGGCGGTAACACCTCAACAGGTACAGATAAACATTAAAGGCACTTTAAAAATGGAAAAGGGGAAAAGAAATTTTTTTAAGGCGTATGAAACTAAAAAGGCAGATTGCCAGCTGCCTATGCAAGATTCCACCAGGCTGACAAATACAGTTTCACCCCTTCCTAAGGTCCTTTTTAAGCTTTATTATCTGACTTCCACCAGGCACCTACTCAAAATACACTTAGAGCAATGTCACAAGCAATTCCAAAATATCCAGAAAGTGTGGGAACATCTCAAGAAAGGAACTGTACATAAGCAACTTCTAAACATGATATATCATTTCACGTACATGTTGGAGGTAACTTAATAGTTCATTATCCGAATTTGTCAAAATATTCACGTTAAGTATTTCTTCGTCAATATTCCCAGAAATGTCAATTGTTGAGACAGAAAAATAAAAGAAATCATTTCTGGGGGATAATTCACCTACTCTATCAAGTGGTAATGCACCTGTTCTAACAAGAATTAGCAACACTCTCTTCTCTTCCCTAAAAGCTCTCCAAAATTTTTTCAAGAGATCAATGGCAAAAAGTTTAAACAGCAAGGAAGCACCAGATATCTTCAATGAACTAGCAAGCAACAAAGACAAGAACATCGCACAACTCACATACCTATCATATTCAATATTTTCAGTTGGGCACACTACAAGACCATTTGCACTTTCGAAAGCCAACAGATATGCAACACCAACCTGTTAAGCATGAGTTTGTTAAATGCAATTCCAGAAGAGAAATGAAAAGGGACATAAATAGGATATCTAAGACACTGTAAGGAGCTGAGTACTATAAAAAAAGAACAAAATGCAAATCAGATCTCTTAAAAGAGAAGAGTGACCACTGAGATCTCTTTTCCTCAAGGATGCAACAGCGGAAAAAAACAGGCCTTAGAGGGTCTCGAGAAATAACTTCACCAGATCACAAGAACTTCGCTAAAAGTGCAAAATAGAAACTGCATTTCTTGATCGCCTAACTCAAAATTCAAAGGTGGCGATGGGAAAAACAACTTACAGCTGCAGAAGAGCTGAGACCTGAACTGTCAAGACCCTCAGAACCACAGATAAACCCAGTGATACCCTGCAAAAAACAAGCTTCAAAGAGATTGGTATAAATGAAAGATATGATGCACATTGAGGTTAAGCATGTCAAGTTGAGGGATTATGCAAAAGAATGCAGAACAAGGTGACTGAGAAATGAATCGTTTTAGTGCATGTAATGTAACAGTTCTTTTGACAGAGGAATGTATCCAAGAGTAGAACTCCGGAATTGAATTTGAAACTAAACATTTTATTCAATAGAGAATAATAATAAACACTTATTGAATTTGAAACTAAACATTTTATTCAATAGAGAATAATAATAAACACTTAAATGGCCCAAGAAAATAGAATGGATGAAGGCAGTCAACCATGTCAAGAAAATGGACCTTTGGTCATAATTCAACTTCAACAACTAGCTCATGCGGTAAGGATTATCCAAAACCAAATAAAGAGGGAAAAGCCAATTCTCTCATCCAATGTGCAACACATAATACCCTTGCATGCCTAGGACTAGACATTTGGAGCATGGACAAAGGACAACATAAGATGGGCCTAAAATTCGGTAAACCAAGCAATAGAGTTGGGTTTGGCTTTTATACCATGTAAAGAAAATGGACCTTAACCTAACTCAACTGCAAAAGCTAGAGCTCATTAGGTCAAAGTGTCAAATGTAAACGGAACCAAATCAAGTAAGTGAACGTGGCAAATGCTGCAACATGCTTCTAATTAGTTAAAAACTTGTAAACCCACTTTCTTCAAAATTCTCAGTTTTTAACATTAGCTATCTGCACAACGACTCAGAGAATGAAGGTTGCGGAGATGAGGATGCTCAGGTGGATGTGTGGACTCACCAGGTTGGATAAGATTAAGAATGAAGTTATTCGAGAGAAGGTGGGAGTGGCCCCGGTGGATGAGAAGATGCGTGAAGCGAGGCTCAGGTGGTTCGGGCATGTGCGGAGGAGAAGTCCTGATGCCCCGGTGAGAAGTTGTGAGCGACTGGCGGTGGTCGGCGTGAGGAGAGGCAGAGGGAGGCCTAAGAGGTATCGGGGAGAGGTGATTAGGCATGACATGGCTAGGATGCATATTTCCGAGGACATGGCCCTTGATAGAAAAGTCTGGAGGTCTAGTATCAGGGTTGTAGGATAGGGGCCCCTAGAATTTTTTTGTACTCCTTTCCCGGGTTGGGTGAGGCTTGTCAGGGCGACTCATAGATGATTCGTGCATTGGATTGTATCCCCATTATGGTAGTTATTTATGGTAGCTACTGTTTGATATTATTGCATGCCATTTTATGTATAATTCTTAGGTTTAGACAATTATTTCTGCGATTTTCTGCCGGAATTACTAATGCTCTTTTGTTTTTGTTTTTGTTGTTGCTTTCCCTTCCCTTCTCTAAGCCGAGGGTCGATTGGAAACAGCCTCTTTACCCATTTGGGTAGGGGTAAGGCCTGTCTACATATTACGCTCCCCAGACCCCACCTTGTGGGACTATACTGGGTAGTTGTTGTTGTTGTTGTTGTTATCTGCACAACGACAGAACCCAGTGCTCGTCTGCAGTTCCCTTAAAAGAGATCTTGACCAGCCCTTCACCATTTCTTGGCACTCGTGTGGGACCCACAAATCTAGCTTAACAGCTGCTCAGGGAACCTTCAACTTAGGAAGCAATTTAGACACCCCAACTCGTTAAAATTTACACTACAGGTAGCTATAGTATAAAACTGCTAAGGGTATCCATGACAATCTTCAAGTAAACCACTCATATTATGGTACTCAGAGCTTGACCTTGGGAAACTAGAAGCTTACAACAACACTAGTGGGTCTAAAATGCTCAAATCCAAAGGGACAGCCTTTTAAGGACCACAAAGGCAGGTAGAAACATCGAAATTTCATAAGTTTGTTCTTCAACATCATAAAAAACAAAATCAAAAATAAAAGACTGGACAAAGCAACAGTGGGATAGACTTGGTCACAAATTTTAACACGTCTAAATAGGAGAACAATCTAATTTACCTAGTTCCTCCGTCCTTGTAAGGCCTTTCCGACATATTGCTTTATTAAAACAAAGTTGGAAATCAAATTTAAATAGTACCGTAGGTTGATCCCTGTCTCCTAAATAGAAAATTAAGCCAAACTACAGCTATGGTTCTTGATCTTTGCTTCAATTTCCATTTTCAACTCTGAAGTTATGCATAACAATGCATCCCCTTCCTTAGCCATTTGACGTGATATGTACTTTAAATAATATTCTTCCAATGGATGTTGCTGCAAAATCACTGGAACATCGCAATTCACGTGAGAGTATCTTCACGTAAACAAGAAATCTTCTTCCCCCGCTCTCTCCAGTTCCTCAAATTCATTGAGAAGCCTATCTTGTTCCAAGCTGTTGGGAAAATATTTCTTCTAAGCAACTTTAGCTTATTTGAAATATCTTTTTGAAAACCAAATGAGAAAAATCAGAAGCATCATCGTCAAGTAACAAGTACTTGAACAATGTATATATTTTCAAATTACATTGAATTGGATTCTATATCAGGGTTAGACGGAACAAATTGTGTAAACAATCATCTCAGTTCATAAGAGACATAAGAAGTGAAAAGATGGATGGTGTGTGGAAGGAAATCTATTTTAAGCCAGAAGTCCACCTATGGACTGTAGAACGGAACCAGCGGATTGTAAAATTTTAGAGCTCAACATCTACAACCAGGCAATTGCAATTCAGAGAATGAGAATCAGCAAGTTATTGGAATATACTTAACTCACTTTAAGTAATGAATGGAAAATACTCATATTCAGAGCAGGTTGCAGTCCTTTAACATCAAGGATAAACAGGCTAACAACCATTCTGCTCTTAAATGTGAAAGAAACTTCTTGTAAACCTCTATAGTAGAAATGGAATCAATTTGTTTTGTGGACCAAGGATATTACAAATGTCTATCAAACAGCAGGAAAAGAAATCTTACTAACCGTTTTCAGATGATTTCCTTTGTTTTGCAGGGCGTATATTGCTCCTCTAGCATAGTTACCCCATTTGCATTCTTCCTGAGGTTTGGATGAGTCAATTTGTTCATTCAAACCATTTGTCTTGGAGATATGCTTAGGAAGCTGAACTTCATCTACTCTGAATTTTAAAGTTGCAAGGTATTAGATGGTCAATACTTTTATTAGGATTTATACTATTGAATACATGACACTATCATGACGGGAAAAAATTACATGAAACTATCATCACCTATTGTTTTGAGAGGGCTAAAACAGTCATAGGATTTTCCACATTGTAGAAACTAAAAACTGTGTTGTATCACTGTCAACTTGCATACTTATGCGGCAAGTCCACAGACATGAGATTGTAGATATCAAAGTAGTTGTATACTAGTTATAGGCTCATAATCCAGCAGCAGCAAAGACGTATATATATGGCTCTGAACAAAGATAACCTTTTCAATGCATTTATAGATATCAAAACTAGTTACCTATAGTATGGATATGCCTAAGATGAACATCACTTACCTGAACCGAACTTCTCCTTTAAATTGCCCAGATTGTAATGTAACCTACATATGTGAAGTAATAGTCGAAATGAATATGAAGTAGAATACAAAGAAAATGATTAGCTGAAAAGAGTTAAGTGAATATTCCATAAAACTCAAGCTCTAAAGCAGAGAAGTAACAAAGCTGCCTCATCTTCCAGTGCTGACTGGCGACTCCAGTTTTGCAAAGTAGAGAGTCAACAGAATTAGAGTGGTGAAGAAGACATCGAAATGAGCATCAGTTAGGACGTGAGTAATAACTTCTGTTCTGTAACTGTCTAATTATATGTGTCTCAGTGGCGGCATTCCAGCTAAAAGACGAATTTCACAGCAACATCTATCAATTGACTTGTGGTATATGTACTCGGTAAAGCACATCTTGAAGTTTGTACAACTATTTTTATGAGCAATGAGCTACTTAGAACCCCAACGAGAACATAGAACTCGCTGGACTAAGGGGATTTCGATAAGGACATGGCGGTGAGATATTATCCAGCCATGTAAAGTCATACATACAGAACCAATTTAAACTAAACTACGAACACTTTACTTATTGTTCTCGGCATATAGACAATATAACATGTTTGCATCGTTAAAGCACTGCACAATTTGGCTATAATACATAAGAAATCATACCTGGGTGTCATTAGAAGGAACAAAACCAAGTAGTATACCCCTATTGATTGTCATAGCTGAAACGGTTCCCCCCTGAATCACATTGAAGATCACACAATATAGATTTTGCATAAAGGTACAACTACAAATAATTATACTTAGGTACCAAGGTTTCATATGACTGACTTAAGTTTAGAAATGACACTTATTTGGTCGATTGAATTTAAGGCAGATCATGAAGATTCATACGCTAATGTTTTATTTACATTAGATATAGAATCCTGTTATGGAATATATTAAATCTGAAGAACAGCAAGTAGAAACATTGTCAGTCAAGAACCATAATAGAAGGATGTCTGGTTAAGCGATTGACAATTAAGCGAGCACATGTAGATAACAAGTGATAACTAATATACTTGCCTGATGATCAATGTGAGCGCCCAATGGACAAATCCTGTAAGGTGATACAACCACCCTGACCTCTTGAGCATCTCTACCAGACATTTCGGCGACTTTCTGTCTTAATTTGTCCAACTGCACCAATTACAGAACGAGCGAGGGTTTCAGCTTATCTATTTGAGTTTAATAACTGTGACTAGTACATGAGTCGGGGAGATTACAGTGAAACAAGATAAACCAACTTAGCTAAAGTTATGGCCGCATTTTAAGTTTTTCTCTCAAATACAAACACACCAATTTTAACTATTGATACTTGAATACGCAATACAAGGATATTTGCACTTGGCTTATGTGGAATTTGCTCAAAAGAATATTATGTTCATAGAAGTATAGGTTCCTTTAAGTTACGTTCCTCCAACCACACATAACATTGTATTAGCAACATGTTGTACCTCAGGTTCTTCCTTTCTTAAATACAGCACTCTCACACCAGTGGCGGATCCACATGTAAGGACAATTGTTCGGAAACTACACTGTGCGATAGGGTAAAAGCAAATTTTTTTTGAATCCCCTTAAAATAAATTTTTAAAGAAGCGTAGTGGTTAAAGTGGTTTAAAAGTACTAGATGTGGCCTTCTAAAGAATTCCTAGTTCCCCCACTGTCTCACACACAGAAAAGGGGTAGTTTTAAACCACATTAGTGAAATTTAGTTAAACAATAGGCACTATAAAATAGGCACAAGATCATGAAATAAGGAGTTTAGGTAAAATCATCACACTTCTAGCAACACAGCACTATCACATACAGAACCCCATCTCTGTAACAGATAGTAATGTGTTTTATATCTCAAATCTTCAGACTAGAATTGTAAATTGGCAACAAGAAGTTGGGGTCGTCTATATAATTCCTCACTGACCATGTCACTCCATATAAACTCATCTCAACCCAATATTATAGAAAATAAAAATAAAAAGTACTAGAAGTTCTTTATATTTCTTCGGACTAGAATTGTATACTATCTTGGTTTGTCTCCACAGTAAATTAGTGAAACAGCAATTGAAATCAATAACAAGAATCAAATCAACAGCCCATTAAGCAAAAATCGACAATGCAATAAAAACAACAAAATATGAACTATAAAAATGAAAACTTTACCTCAGATTCAGAAGGCCAATGACCAGAAAAAACACCCATTTTTGTTTTTTCGAAATAAATGTGGAAGAATGTCAATCTGATATAGCTTTCTTGAACTGGGTTTTGCTTGATATTTAAGAATAATAAATAACAATGAGGCGGAGAGTGAGGTTAAAGAAAAGGAAATTTGCGGGAACGAAGTGTTTTCGGTTGAAGGGTCATTTTGATTTGATTTGATTTGATTCAATAATACCTTTGATTATTACGTTTCAGGTTCAGTATTGGCCAACGTAATCATATAATGCCATTTTCAAAAAGATTTTCCTCTTATTTCTTTACCGTATATTTTTTGAGGGCCACACTCCACCGGTCTTACCATGTAAGGAAAAGTGAAGTGTGTGTCAAACTGTCAATCCCGCAATTTATGGTTAGAATGATGTGTCCATCTTCCTTTGTTTTTAACTTCACCCTAAAATTAAATTTTCCTCCTATTTAGAATAGAGCTTAGTACTAATATACACTAACAAGTGCAAAAAGTAGGTTATTAAATATTTATTACACATTCACCAATTCATACTTATTAATTAAGTTATTTACAATTTAAGTGATCTACTAAAGTAAAAACAAATTATATCGCCAGTGCATAAAGCTTAAATTCTTTAGAATGTGGATTTCTCCTCCTTAGTTAGTGTGTTGTTAAAATAACATTAATTTGAGAAGTACTTCTTGTTAAAGTAGTTTTTAAAAAGTTATTTTGAATGTAATGATAGAGTTACCCTTGTTCAAGGGTGTCATTTCGCACACCTTCATCGAAAAATTACACCAAGTTTATACGTATAAATAAATTATGTATCCATATTATATATTAATTTTTTGGTACATTTACTTTTTTTATATTTGATTCTCCTCAATAAATCCTGACTCTGTTATTGTTTCGAAGATTAGCATATTGTATTTGGCTAAATCATTTGACAAGTGTTTTAACATTTCCATAAGTTTATTAATTGTTTCATCATATGTAGTTAAATTGTTAGTTATGAAACATGTTTTCCCAACAATTGTTTTAATATAATTTTGGAGTGATAGTACTGTTTATATTCTGAAAAAAACAATTTCACTTTTGTATAAGGGGCTATCACTGGATTAGGTACCTCGTTGATTCATTATTTATTTTAAATAAATACCTTTTTAAAAAATTATATTCCATATCTACCTTTTTTATTTTTTATAGTCAAATATCTATTTATGATCATCTTCTACCTTTATGCCATAAAATAAGTTTTGTATTATTTTTCTCTCTCGTATCCCCTCAAATTTCTCCTATTCCCTATCCCTATATCTGTTCTCCCTCTCTCTACTTCCCTATGCCTTCTCTGATTCAACTCTTTTTCTCAATGTTTGACCCTAACTAAAAGGCATCCCCATCTTGTCCAACTAAGAAAACTAAAAGGAGAATTCTCTATTAATATATTTCAGTGTATCAAGATTCTAGTGCTCCTCTGACGCAGCATATCAGATCAACAAAAACCTCTGTTATTTTGCGGTAATTACGTGCTAATCTTCGGCAATCGTAGACAACGCTGACAGCGAGCGAGGACAATATACCGATGCTACTTCAACGAGATAACATTAGGATTGTTCTTGAACAAAGACGACGAAGTTAGGGGCTTAGCAACTTGAATTTTCTATTAATATATTTTAATGTATCTCATTGTACTTCATTGTATTCATTGTCTTTTTTTTAATTATATTTTAATGTATCTCGCTGTATTTTGTGTATTTTATTGCATTCATTATCTTTTTTTAATTGTATTTCAATGTATTCTATGTATTTTATTGTATTCACTATCTCGCTATATTCTATGAATGTATTCATATATTTTTTTTAATTAATATAATTTATGTATTCATATGTATTATATAATTTCTCTGAAGATTGGTATATTTTTTGGGTATTTTTCGGTTGAGAATCTTTTTATAATTGGAAATACAAAATTTGTGTGTTATAATTGAGTTTTCGAGTTATATTAGGAATATATTATGTTAATTGATTCACTTTACAGTGTAGTGCCCTATTTCACGCCCTAAATATAATCGAATACAATAATTTGTCCAACTGTATCCCATGTTTCGTGCCATGAATACAGTCGAATACACCCGAATACAAAAATCTGTCTAGCTGTAATCTCATGTTTCACGCCTAAAAATGCTACCGTATTCATGAAACAGTAGCTTAAATATATCGAATACACTCTAAAAACTGAAAACATAACTATAGGAAGTAATATAGTAATTGATAACTACAACAACTAATAAACACTAAAACATAATGATTTTTGAAAGTTTCTTTTCTTAATTAGTATCCTCAATATTAAAAAGCACAAGAAGAAAATGAATATTTAAATGAATACATCCCGAACATATATTACTCCAAAGAAAATATATTAAAAGTAAAAGTTCTATAAGAGTAATAGAGAAAATAATTTGTTCACAGCGTTAACGATGGACGTGGAGGTCAATTTGGGAGTCCGTCGCATTTTGCACCCCTTATTTATATCCTTTTTTTTGTGATTTTCACTCTGTCCTATGTTTTTTTTTACGATTTCAACCCTAACCTCTTTATTCAATTGTTCAAGGATGCAATTTAGAGATTAGTCGGTATTTCTTTTGTCATAAAATTTTAAACTTAAAATTTTGACTTCAAGACAACTCGGAACATTTTTGTCCTGATTAATTGATTTGAAAAATTAAAATTCAAGATGTATTAGTTAAATTCTAAATAGCAGCCCTTTATAACGACTGACTACCTGACCATTTTGGTGCAGTAACTATGAGGTCAGTGGAATTCAAACTCGTAATGTTCTAATTTAAATTGCCTCTTAACTACTTGGAGTGTTTCTCGTGGAAGATTGCTTATACTAAAAAATCCGTTATGATCTCAACAATTATAATTAAGATATACATAATCAATATAATTGCAGTTGTTATATGTCCCTCAAAGTTATTGCATTGTTGTCACGGGAGAAAAAACAGCATTAATTATTATTTCTCGATACGTTAATAGAAAGCATATTAGGAAAGACGAAAGTGGCCAGGAATTTATAAATGCTTTGTTTGGTTCTAGTGGGAAGACCGGAAGATGAATAGTATAAGTACATAATTCAAAGATAGCCATAGCATAGGTAAAAAGTTTCAAGAAGTACTTTACATCTAAACACATACTAGGAGATATCAAGGTAGGCATGGTACCAACATGGATAAATTCATTAATACTCACTTTTTCAAGCTCGAAAAGGTCTAAAAATGTCATTTAACTTTTAGAAAAATGATCTATCTATATTCTCTGTTAAAAAATGTTCATTTCATGTCATTGTCGTTAAAGACATGGTCCATTCATACCATTATTGACTAATGACAGTGGCATAAACGAGCCAAATAAAAATTGGGTCGTTAGTCAATAATGATATAGATGAGCCATTTCTTTAATTGCAGTAGCATGAAAATAGCAATTTTTTAACGGATGGCAAGATAAACCATTTCTAAAAGTTGAGTGATATTTTTAGGCATTTTCCTTAAAATAATTACATTGGAGACAGTAGCTACTTGTTTAAATATGCGGCAAAAAAGTAGTTAACCCGTGCTATTATTACCATATCAATTGTATACATGGGTATTTATAAAGGATATAACATATTTGTTCGCGTAACGAGTACAATTAAGGCGAAATATAAAACTACAGGAAAATATTCGTGCTGAGATTTGAACTGAAAACTTCACTAGCTTAACATGTGCTCTAACTAATAGAGCTATAAAAGCTTCTTTCGCTTTTATTTCAGTTCAAAACAATTAATCTCTTATTTTTTGCTAATATAGTGTAAAAGTAATTTATTTTTTGCTGAAAGTATATGTACGAATAGTAAATACAGTGTAATTTTGATGTGTCCCTTAATTTTCCTACTGAAAAGTTTTAAGTTCAAGCAAATTAACTATTTGGACGGTTCGTTAAAATATCATGGTATAGCCAGTTTTTACACTGATCAATGAAAAATAACCATCATTTACCAAGTCAATAAAAAATAGTCACTATTTTGCTGTAACAGGTACCGGTCTAGTATAATATACGGGAGTTCTGGTGCATTTGTGTACGAACTCCACCATATTATGCTGGATCGGTATACTTTGCTAACTCCTGTAAAATTTGCCGGGAGACTGGAGCACAAGTACTCCAAACTCCAGTATATTATACCGGATAATTATACTTGTTGGAACTCCCATAAATTTGCGGGAGTTCCAGCATAATTATGCTTGAACTCCCGAAAAATTTACGGGCATATTTTTCGGATTTTGAACAGTATTTTTGCTCAGATTTAAAGTGGATAAAGTTCAATGACTTTTAAAACATGACTATATTTTAACGACCAGTAATAAATCTGTCTATTTTTTAATTTCCCCGGATGGTTTGAAACCTAAGCCCAATTGGCTTAATCCACGAGTATCCAACCAGTATAATTGAAAGCTTCATTGCTTCACTTATTATACTTGTACATATAGGACAGTCGTCCTTTGCAACTAATTATATTGGCACTGGACACCTATCTTCAATTCCAGCAATAGCACTTAGGTGACATGATAATTAGATCCAACAATTAGCATAAAAAAGGCAATGTTTTAGGATTTGGCATATGGTAGCCTAAAGTTATTCTCTTTCTTCTAATGGTTCAATTACCATCCTAAAAATAAGCCCATCAAAATTATTTTTCTTAAAAATAGCAAAAAATATTTAAAACCCATTTTCTCTCATCTCTCATAGCAATTAGGTTCCATTTCCTTCAGCACTATCTGAAAAACTTTCTATACCAGCTTTTTGTGTCACCTTTTAACTTCTGCTTGTTTTGCAAAAAATTACAAGTGTACCCGCTTTTTCGCATAACTTCAGCATACGGGGCTAAAGTAGCAAAGACAATCATACAAAACTTCAGCATTCTAGTAGACGGACCTGACAAAGCAAGTGTACTGAACCAAGTATCCTTTGTTTTGTAACTGGCAAACTTCAGCTCTAGAGTCGAAGTTTTTTTTATAACTGGTGAACTTCAGAGCTGAAATTTTTATTTTATAACTGTCGAACTTCAACTCTATTTAGTTCATTTATTATTTTTGTAACTGGCGAACTTCAGCTCTAGAGCTGAAGTATTTGTTTTGTAATACGCGAACTTCAGCTCTAGAGCTGAAATTTTATTTTTGTAAATAGCGAACTTCAACTCTAGAGCTGAAGTTTTTGTTTTGTTTTGTTTTATGTATCCTTTACAATCCTCTCACCCTCCCATTTCAAAAACCCTGTAGTACATTGAAGTCAGGGAAGAAAAGTGCACAAAGACATAGTTCCTTGGTCAATTTGGAGATACGAAATTAATTGAACTTTAAAGTCTGGAACATTTAAGAAATCCCTCAACATCTGATTGTCTAATATAGATGTATTCCCTATCTGTGTTTTTTATATCTATTACCTACTGACAATTTCACTCCACTACTTTTCTGATGACTAAAGTTATTTATATCATGAAAGACTTCCATATAAAAAGTAATATAATATGAAATACATGAGTATATTCTCTGATCACACTAAAATGCATTGGCTATTAATTTTGTTTTATCCATAGCAGCACCAACAACAACAGAAGAAGAAGAAGGAGAAGAAGGAGAAGAAGAAGAAGGAGAAGAAGGAGAAGGAGAAGAAGGAGAAGAAGGAGAAGAAGAAGAAGGAGAAGAAGGAGAAGAAGAAGAAGGAAGAAGAAGTAGGAGGAGGAGGAGGAGGAGGAGGAGGAGGAGGAGGAGGAGGAGGAGGAGAAGGATGAAGAAGAAGAAGAAGAAAAAGGGGCTGAAGTTTTTTAAAAAATGGGTACAAGTTAAGAGTTTTAAAAAAATGGGTATAGGTTAAATTGGGGATCAAATATGGTGCTTCATGGAATTTTTACAGCACTTAGGGTGACATGATAATTAGGTCCAACAATTAGCATACAAAAATAATGTTTTAGGATTTGGCATATGGTAGCCTAAAGTTATTCTCTCTCTTCTAATGGTTCAATTACCATCCTAAAAATAAGCCCATCAAAATTATTTTCCTTAAAAATAGCAAGAAACATTTAAAACCCCCTTTCTCTCTTCTCTCATAGCAATCATCATCCTAGAAATTAGGTTCCATTTCCTTCAGCAATGTCCGAAAAACTCTCAAATATTATTTAATTATTTTTTAATTTTTTTATTTGTATATCCAAATATATATAACAAAATAATAATTATATTATATGTATATCACTATGTATAACATAATAATAATGTGTATATCAAAATATATTTTTCTTCTTTGTATAACACATTTCTTATTGAAAGCTCAAGTTCAGGACGACTCCATATGTGTATCCCCTATTGGATCTCGTAAGTGATATCTCATGTATATCATGTGTATCTATGTACATCCATGAAAATTTGTGTTAGATACACGATATACAATGTGATATACATGGGCGTCCATACAAAATTGTGTTGTATCCACGATATACAAAATGATATACACAGACGTCTAAAAATATATGTGATATACAATGCTGTACATGGTATACAATGCGATATACACATATCGCAGTTGGATTTTAAGTCTATTATTTTTACCTGAAACCAGTCTAAATCACTTCTAATCTTGCTCAAAATTTGTATATAGTCTCGTCTAGGTATTTTCAACCAATTTCAATCATACCCACTCGTTCAATCCGAGAGAGAGAGAGAGAGAGAGAGAGAGAGAGAGAGAGAGAGAGAGAAGAAAAACAAAGTTGAAATGTATTTTTTCTCTCTTAGCTTTTGCTTCTGATGTGGGATCAACTTTACCTTTTCATCCCACTAATTTTTTTTTTTTCATAATTTGCAAGAATTTTTGCTAAACTATAAGAGCAAAAGAGAAGAGATAGAAGAAAAAATATAAGGAGAGAAAGGGAGAGGAAAAAGAAAAAGATAGAAATGATGTGTAGGTTATATAGAAAGAGAGAGAGGGGAAGGGGTTATAGAGACAGAATAAATAGGAAATATATTTTTTTAAATTTGGCTATATAATTCCAATTATTTTGGGGCTTTCTCTGCCAAAATAATTAATAGCCAATAATTTGACAATTCCTCTTGCATGTTGTTATTCAGTGTCAATATTTCTTAGAGAAAATAAATAAAAATTACCCACTAATTACTACTGCACTTGGACGAAACAGAGTCATAATAATAAAAATAAGGAAAATTTTGATAAAGCAATATCTTTTAGTAGTAATTAGCTATCTGTAGATACTATTTTCTATACTACGGATTATAGATACTTTTTCTGTGCTTATAAGATGTTTGATGTATTTAAGCTATTGTATTCACGAATACAGTAGCAAAAATAGGCGTGAATCAGGGAAATCCAGCTAATCAGTTGTTGTATTCGAGTGTATTCAATTGTAATCATGGAGTGAAATATGGAATTATAGTTGTATTCATGGCGTGAAATAGGGGATTGCACTATTTTTAAAACGGAAAATGAATCAATTAACATAATAGACTCCTAATATAACTCAACAAACTTAATTATAACACACAAATTTTGTATTTTCAGTCATAAAAAAGATTCTCAACCAAAAAATATTCCAAAAATATAGCAATCTTCAGAGAAATTATATAATACATCTGAATACATAAATTTTATATTAATTAAAAAACTTATCAATACATTCATGGCATATAGCAAGATAGTAAATACGATGAAATACATAGAATACAGCGGGATACATTGAAATACAATGGGGAAAAAAAAGACAGAGAATACAATAAAATACATGGATACAATGAGATACATTGAATTACAATAAAAAAAAAAGACAATGAATACAATAATAATCATGAGAATACTGTGTAATACGTTGAAATTACATTAAATTATATTAAAAGAAATGTTCTTCTTCATCGCGAAAGAAAGAAATTGTCACTTAGTGGATCTCCGAAACTGAATCCTCTTTCCACGACCGCCGCCATCTCATTGTTGGACTTGAAATTATGAGCAATATTCCCATGTTTAAGTTGATGGAAATCTTGAAAATTTCGAGTACTACTCAAATGATCAGAATCTTGAACGATCAGAATCCCACAAAAATTTATTGCTGCAATGTTATGAGCCGCCGCCAACTCCTCTACTGTAGTTCAATTCCAGAAGAAGACAAAGCAAAAAGAATGAAAAAAAGTTGATTAGCATATAAAGGGAGGGGGAAGTGGGAAGGGATAGAAAGAAAATCGATAGAAGGAAGAGGAGATCGGAAATTTTAATGGGATAAGAGAAGACAATGGGATGTATCAAAGTAGAGAAAGAAAACAAATAGTGTAACTGATTAGGATATTTAGTGGCTTAGAGTTAGGAGGTAACCAAAATTAAATATTTTGCTATAAACCTTAAAAGGTATCTACAAAATATAATTTTTTTAAATAGTATTTATTTGAAATAAATAAGGTGTTAACCTTTGCTATAGATTATAGGAAATTTTACCACATATAGAATAGGTTAAGACCTAATTATAACATATAAATACCTTTTCAAAATTTTACATAATATAATAACCTTTTTCTATTTTTATAGCAAAAAATCAAAATTTAATGATTTCCTATATTTAAGCCTTATTTTTCTCAATCGAGTATAACTCCCGTAATATTTTATTTTCTCTTTCATCTTAATACATCTTTTCATAAAACTTCCCAAACACACTTATTCTCTATCTCTCAAATCACTCTCCTCCCCTAATACTCTTCTTCTCGTCTCCACACTTCATCCGACAATCCAATTTCTGCCATTGTCGAGGGTTTAACTTTCTTCATCAAATTTCTACGAAATACCAGTATTAACAGGTATATTTGTGTTATTGTTCCCTTCTGCCATTGTTGCATTCCGCCATTGTTGACATCCTCCATTGTCCTTGTTTTTTTCTTTTTTTCGTTAATTTTGTTTCTTTATATTTTCATAATTTCATTTTCAATCAACGGGATTCTTCTATAATGACACATGCAACGCCATCTAAGAGATTACCAAGAGGTGTACCCACCAAAATTCTCAATTTTGATAGGCCTTCTTTTTCATTGCAATTGACTCGATCCGAGTCTGATTTTGGGGATGTTTCGGCATCAAAATTTGTTGAAAAGAGGAGTAAATCGCAACATGACAAGTCTTAAGAAGTTCATGAACTAAATCTCCAAAAGAAACCAAAAATCAAGTAGGGTCAAAAAGGAAAACCCCTATAAAAGCTTCAAGAAACAAAAAGGTAATACTAATGTTGAATTTGCAGTTATCGATTTCGGCTATTTTATTCTAAATTTTTATATTTGAAGTTTCAAGTGTTTGATTGTATTCATATGTATATTTGGGTATTTTTGATTCATACATGGTGTCTTAGTTATGCTTAGTCCAGTATGCATAGCTATTTATCGATTTAATTAGTTTTTTTCAGAATTATTCATTTTGATGTTCTGTTTATGGAATTGTATTCATATGTATTTGTCTGTATTTGTAATAATTAATGTTTCCCGTAATCTATTTATTCCCAGTATGCATAGCCAAGTTTTTTTCAATTAGAAGTGTTATTCCAGTAGTACTAATAATTGTATGCATATGTATTTAACTATATTTATCTTACATAAATGAACTTAAGAGAAGTTTTATACAACATATATTAGTAGTGTATTTATATGTATTAACATATATCTTTTTATTGTTAACTACAGGGAATAGATTTGTTTGTTAAGAACCAGCCAAAATTAGCACCCCATATTAGTAGTTATACTAATACTGAGATAGTATCCCACCTAAAAGACAAACTTACTCCCGAACAGTACCAATAGTTCAGTCCTACAGTCTTTGGGACATTCCTTCAGATGAAGCGATGTGATGTTCAACATCAACTGTTTAGATGTTTCATGTCTTTTCAGTTAAACAGAACCCCAAGCAATGTATTTGGTTTATATGTAAATGGTACTGAGTTGCACTTCACATTAAGGGAGTTTGCTATCGTGACTGGACTAAAATGTGTAGGTGAAGATGTAGATTTTGAGTTCGGTGAAAGTATGCCTAACAGGCTTGTTGTGAAATATTTTGGTGGTGCTAATATAGTCAAGAAGAAAGATCTGATTGAATACTTCAACAACAAGGCATGAGGTATTGATAATGACGAGGATTCATGCTAAATACATATTAATACACTTAAATACTGTGGACGTCATATTCTATTATTTGAGAAAAATGGGCAAGTACAACCAGCACAAGGACTTCACATATACCACAGTTGACTGCGTCTTCAAGACAAGAATAAATGAGATATATGATAGGTATGAAGATACAGATAGCGATGCTAATGTAACCAAACAAGAATATATTGTTTGTGAGTACATTGAGAGATACAGAATGCATGCTAGTGTACCTTGGAATACAGTGGATAATGTGTTGATACCTGTCAATTTGAAGGACAAGCTTCACTGGGTTTTAGTTGTTATTAATTTCAAAGAAAGATGTATGAGAGTGCATGACTCCTACACATCTGCCGGTCATGATGCCTATGTTATATTTGAGATTGAAAAGCTGGCCAAGTTACTGCCTATGTATTTGTCTATTAGTGGCTTTTACATAGACAATCAAGGCATAGACTGGTCTTCATATCCGGCATACACGAATACAGACCATAATGAACCATTTGAAGTTGTGTTTGTTCCAGATCTGCCAAAACAAAAAGTGGATAGCATGTAAGTATTCAATCATCATTTTTTATATATACATATTTACTCTTGTTGTTCAATTAATATTCTTTTTTGAATCACATATTGTTGTAGTGATTGTGGAGTGCATGTTGCAGCTTATGCGGAGTTTCTTTGCATTGTTGGAGATATTACACAAAAAACTCCATTTGATGCAACTCTTCTCCGTCAAAGATATGGTGCTTTTTTATGGGATTATGCTTTACGCAAGATAGAGGCTAGTGCAGTAAGCGAAAGTGAAGCACCTTCAAAGATTGGAAGGCAAATATCTGAATTGGATGCAAACAAGCAGATAGTTTTATGTTAGTTTACTAGTTTCGTTCCAGTTATTTTGGATTTAGTGTGTATTAACTAATCAGCTGAAACTTGTTTTAGTTTTGAATGATAACATGTTATTAAGGTACATTTTGCACATTTTGGGTTCAGGTGTATATTATCTTCATTAATCTCAGTTTCCTTCTGTAATATACAGTGGTTATTAAGTTATATTCAACTGTTATAAGTTCGGGTGCATTAAGTTGTATTCATAAGTTATGTTCAGGTGTATTAAGTTTTATTCATAAGTTATATTCAACTGTTATACTCATCAGTTATATTCATCAGTTATACTCATCGGTTTTGTAATATACAGTGGTTATTAAGTTGTATTCATAAGTTATAAGTTCAGGTGTATTGAGTTGTATTCATAAGTTATGTTCAGGTGTATTAAGTTGTATTCATAAGTTATATTCAATTGTTGTCCAGTTGTTTTAAGTTATATTCATCAGTTATATTCATAACTTATGTTCAGGTGTATTAAGTTGTATTCATAAGTTATATTCAAATGTTGTCCAGTTGTTTTAAGTTATATTCATCAGTTATATTCATAACTTGTGTTTAGGTATATTAAATTGTATTCATAAGTTATATTCGAGTGTTGTCCATTTGTTTTAAGTTATACTCATCAGTTATATTCTTCAGTTGTATAATATATGTATTCAGGTGTATTAAGTATTATTCAACAGTTAAGTTGCAGGTGCTGTCTAGTTGTATTTAAGTGTATATTGCCGTGTAAATTCAACTGTATATTAATATATATTGATAAATAGTGTTCATGTACTATCTATATGTATTAAGTTTTATTCAAAATCTGTATTTTATTTATATTCAATTATATACACCCATGTTCTAATATATGTATATTACTAATATAATCTCATAACCACTTCACTCATATATGTATGATCATGAATATTTCTACTACATATCATTCAGACAAATTTTTGAGTAGACAATACATTCGAGAATACACTTATTTATTACGTGGAGCATTCCTACAAGTTCTCTTGTTAAGTCCTACTTGACCACATATTCTACATGAATGTTGATTTTTCGGCAACATCAATTCACTTAAAGTTTTGTCGCGCTTCTTCTTTGGCCTTCCAGGAGGTCTTTTCCATTTGGGTGGTAGTACAACCTCATTTGCAATATGTTCTGGTATAGTCCAATCATTTTTGTCTGGTAACGGGTAAATTGGCATATCGTATGTCATTACAATTGTACTTGGCTTGTAATAGTTGGATCAATAATCATCTGGCATTAAAAACTTGCTCTTCAATACTGCCCATTGTGAGCACATGATTTTTGCACCGAGCAAACAATTCTAAAATTAAAATAAATATATTTTTGAGTGAAATTACTTGCTTTGTTTGAAATTAGTTATATTTTGTATGTTTGAATAAAAAAAAATTAGAAAAAATCAAAAATAGGAGTGATTAATTTGTTAGTTTAGTTAATTAGAAAATTAGCAAAATAGCTTAAATAGAAGAAAATTAAGAAAAATAGCAGAAATTTACCAAAAAATACTAGAAAATTAGAGTAAATAGGAAATTAGGTTTTATAATTTTTCATAAAAGAAAAAGGAAAAAAAAAGTATAAAAGAAAATACATAAAAATCATTAAAACCGGAAAATACAAAAATAAGTATATATATATAGGTATAATGAATTGGGGCTAATTGAGAGGCCCAATATGCTAAGCCCAGTAATTTGGCCCGCCTGGCCTTTTAGTTGTGTTGATCATGACCGTCCATCTTGATAGATCCAACGACCCCAATAATTAGTGGTTTGGTTTTAATTAATTAATTGTGATGCTTGATCTCGGCCGTCCATCTATATTAATCTAACGGCTAAAGACCTTAGTCTCATAAACAATCGAACGGCGCCGTTTTAGTAACGTGCGTGTGAGCCGTCGATCTTGATCATTTGAACGGTTGAGATTACCTCGGATTCAATGGCTATATAATGCCTTTGTCCGAAAATTCTCGCCCATTTTACATAACCCTAGAGACTCAGCCGCCTCTTCTCTCATCTCCTCCATCGTCTTCAACCTTTCAACCCTAGGCGGCCATGGCGGCCACCACCCTCTACGGTGGTCGCCAGCTTTTCAACTTCCCATCCCTCTTTCTTTTCTTCTTCTCCTTCTTCTTTACTCCAGAAAGAACCAAGAAAACCCCTGTTCTTCAAAGTCCCGGTCACCGGAATCCTCGCCGGTGACCACTAAAAGTATGAACCACCGCATAAAACCAATGCCATTCGAGCCCTTTCTCTCTGATCTATCCAACCATACTAGCCACACCCCTCGAATATCCCTTGAACTTCTCGAATATCCCGAAGAAGGTCGCCGGAAACCTAACTCCGGCGACTCAGAACTTCAAACCCTTCCAAGACCTCACCTTTTCCTCACCCAAACACCACCATACAACCCAGAATCCCAAAAGGCTCCCCCTTTGAGCCTAAGAGAAAGACCAGAGGAAAAATTGAAAAAAAAGATATCTGGAAAAGAATAAAGAAAAAGAAAACAAGAAGAGAGAATAAAAGGAATCAGAGAAAGTTCGTGAGAGAGTGAGAAAAGAAAAGGAATAGGAAGCTTGGGGGACAGACCCCGCCAAGCTAAGTCCCTTTCCTTCTGTGCCTAATTTTTCCTTCGCTTCTTCTGCATGTTTTTGTGTTTTGCATGATTCTTATGCCTTCTTTGATTGTGTGTCTCACATGTTAGTCGTAGGATTTTTACTTGCTTCTCTTGTGTTTCTGTTTAATACTTTTGTCCTCGATTTGGTTCTGTTTGGTTATGTTCTTTAGTTCGACTTTTCTGTGTTGCTTTTCTCTAATGGTTGTTATCTCTGCTGTATTTCGTAGTTGATTTGCATATTAGTTTTAGGGTCTCTATTTCTCTTGCTTACCATTTGATCTTTTCTTTTCATATTAATCTCTCCAGTTTCTTCGCATGGTTAGTTATAAGTTTCTTACCTGTTGTTTCTTATTTTTCACATCTTTTGCCTGTGTCTCTGATGATTAAGTCATAAGGCTTCATAACATGTTTCTTTTGGGTCTGTTAGTGATAGAGTTCTTGTTTTGTTATGTGTCGACCTCACGGTTCTTTGTTTTAAGTTCAGAGACTTCATCTTTTCCTTATCATTTTTACTGTCGAGTTCTGATTCATGGCAAAAGCATGACCTTTGATCTTTGTCTTCCATTTAAAATCAGGCTTAAGTTACTGTGACCACTCTTGTTGCCCTTGGCTTTAATAATCTGTGATAGAACTGGGCCTCTCTTAGCTTTCATAGTGTAACTTTCTCCTAATGTTATGCATGCTTAGTTCTAATATCAGCTTAGTTCTATTCTCTTTTCACACTAAGTTGCTTTTGAAGCACCCTGATTGAACTTTCCTGTTTTTCTTCACTGTTTCTCTATATCCTTCTCTTCTTCATATTCATGTTTATTAAGACTAGGCTTAGTACTTGAAAAGGGATTTTGATTGCCATTCTTAGTCCATTGCTCTCCTGTTTAAAATAAGTCCTATTTTTATTCCCTTGTTGACTGTTTTCTGAGATTTTTAGTGGCTATGTGTCTATACCCATGAATGCTAAGTGTTTTGGGGTTCTTTCCAGTATGTCACCTGACATGAATTGATTGTGGCTAAGCCTATTTGATCTTAATTGACACTTTGCCATGTGAGATTGAGTTTGTGAGTCTGACTGATTAAAACTCAACATTATCCATCCTCTCTTCTGAATTTTGATTAGTTGATAAACATTGTTTGGTTTCATATGGTTATGTGTACAATTATATGTTGAAATGACTAAAATTACAATAGTTCTATGTTAGTGTGAACACTGTTGAGTGCCTACCATACTTTAGGTGAATTGGTTATAGCTGTTAGTGCTAGGTTTCATAAAATGGCTAGTTTTTAAATAGGACTAAAACTGAAAATCATAATTAGGCTATAAGTTAAATAATTGGCTTAAGAATGGTCAACCTTGCAAAGGGTTGACCAATTATATAAAGCCCTAACACACAGCTCACTGTTAAAAGTGGCTGGTTGTGCAAATGGCTATGTCTGCAAATGCAGACTAGCCTAGGCTCTATATTGAGCCCTGAACAGCAAAGTGGCCAAACCTGTAAAGGTTTTGGGCCAAGCTGTTCAGTAATTGGCCTTAATAGCCAAAGCCAAGTCTCAACTTGAGACTGGCAAAGTTTTAAATAGTTTAATCATAACAATAAAACAGGCTATGCCTGCAATTAGCTTAAAATTGAAATAATGTGGTCTTAATTGACTGGAATTAGATTAAAAGTGGCTAGAATTGAAATGGTTTCTTAAAATAAGACTGACCAGCCCTTAAATACTAATGCCAGGGCTGGCCATTAGTTAAATAGGTGCAAAACAGACTGAAATCTGCCCTAGGTAAGCTGGTAAATCAGCAGTGCCCTTAGGGGCACAATTGGGATTTAAAAAGGTAGAATAGTAAATAGTTAGAACTTAAGAGGGTAATAGGGACACTTATGCTCCTGATTTCTGCAATTTTGCAGAGGTTTAGGGGTATAATGGTCTCCTAAAAATGGGAAATCTGTAAAAATCTCAAACCCCTAAGGTCATACTAGTAAAAGGCCCTAAAAGGAATCTTTTAGAACCTTCCAGCACATGCTGGAAGGGTTTTTCATAACAGAAATAGGGGCTAAAGTGCATAATTCATAAATTTAGGAGGGGGAAGTGGGATTAATCCCATACTTCCTCCCCAAGTTTTCAGCCCTAAAAAATATCTATATATACCTCTAAGAAAGGGGCTGAAAAGGGGGTTCCAACATTGAATAATTCTGAATTCACTCTCTACTAGTTTTATACCATAAAATTTCAGAGTTAAAATAACAATAGAACAGTAGACTTCACGGTTTTGTTGAGCAAAAACTTGTTGGTTCTCTTCTGATTTTGAGGTTTTCTGCTCGAATCTGGGTCTGGAGTTCTGTCTTGATTCTACTGGTTTTCCTGTTTATTGATTGCTATTTGGTCTCATTCGTTTGGCACTTCATTCTCCTGTTGCATTGGTTGTTTGGATTTGCTGTGGTTATTGCTTACTCCTTCTCCCTTAGAACTCATTGGCTACCATTTTGCTGAACCAGGTACATTCCCTTGTTCAACTGAAGATGTAATTGTTAAAGCTCAAACAATGGAATGAAGTTCAGAATGTTGAAATTAACTGTTCTGCTGTAGTTCAGTTTATTTCTTTGATTGATAGCTTAGTGTAGTTTAGATCTAAACATCATGTAGTGAAGCCTGTAGTAGAATGAAAACAGAAAACAAAATATGTAATAGCTAGTAATAGTAGTAGTATAATGTAGATAGTTTACCACTTAGTTTAATTAGGTGAAGGCTCTAAAATATAAGTTAATTAATAAGACCTGCAAAATTAGCAATCTGATAATGAAATTCATGAGGAAATCAGTAGTATAATGGTAGTATAGTTGTAGACCATTCATCATTTAGTTAAATAGGAATCACGTTGAAATCAGATCCAATCAACTCGCTTGCATGCTTTTAGAATAATAAATTCGCCTAGCTGTTCCATTAACTAGTCTCAAGGTTCGAATCTGAATGAGAAGTAATTCTATTAGGATGAATGGATTGGTGATAAGGGGTATAGCTTACAATGGAATCAGCAATATAGTCTGTTATCAATTGTTCATTGTCTCTTCAGTATAAATAATTAGCTAATTCATTTTAAGTCAATCTAATTTCCTAGAAAAAGTAGCCGTGTTCCAGAACATCTCGAATGTGATTGATTAGATCTTAATATAGAACATATATAGCAGTTGGTAGAATTTTCCTTGATTACCGTTCATGTATCGATTCCTATTAATAAATAAAGAATGATCTGATTTCATTTCCAGTTTTGAGTACTGTTCCATTATGAAATTCTATGTTGTATCTTTGTTATTACATTCTGGTTTGGGCCCTATGTATAGCGTGGGCCTGAACTCCAAATCGGAATTGTTTAGTTTGCTGAATGATAGCCAAAAGACCTTCTGGGCTTTGAGGCCTGGGCCAATTCATTGCTTGCCCGATTAAATAAATGGAAGTCTAGGCCCAGTAGAAAAGAAGATGTATATGGGCCTGGAAAGCTTAGTGAATACGATTAAGGAAAGAACAAGTGTAGAAAACGTAGTTAAATACAAGTATTGAATCCTTTAATGGAAATTGGGACGAGCCTCGCCCGAACAACACCGGGGCCCCCATTTAGTAATGATATAACACAAATAGATCCGGGAAAGCTAATAGTAAGTTCCATAGCTTCTCCCAAAATATTTAAAAGCCGATAGACGTTATTTTAGGGCACGGTTTTAATATACCTTCCTATGAACGAGTGTTCACTTGGTGCGACTCAAATCCAAATCTCGGTAAAGCTGAAAAATACACCAAAAGTCATAGGCGTACTGGTTGCGGTATGACTCGAGGCGTGTTTTCGCGATACCGCAAATTCCTAAAAATAATATTTAACGTAAAAGCACATTATGTTGTTAAAACCTATAATTGAGTCAAACAAAAGTCAAGAACGACAGTGGAGCGACCGTGCTAAAACCACGGAATCCGGGAGTGCCTAACACCTTCTCCCGGGTTAACAGAGTTCCTTATCCGGATCTCTGCTTCGCGGACATTTATAAGAGTCAAAATTCCTCGGATTCGGGATTAACCGGTGACTTGGGACACCATTGTCATTCCCAAGTGGCGACTTCTGATTAATCTCTAATGAAATCCCGAACCGATTGTCCTTAAATTGGAAAAACTCCTTCCCTTACGTTATTTTATCCGTCTCGGGTAATTGAGCGTCGGGGTATACCCTACAAGTGTATTTATATACCTTTAAGTATGTGGGGTAGTAAAAGGGAGGTGTGACAGCTCTGGCGACTCTGCTGGGGATCCAACCCTGAATTTCGATTTCAGGGTTTAAGAACTCGAGCTCCTTAGAACTGCCGTTCGCATTTTTGTTTGACTTCATTATGTGATTTGAACAACATGCTATGTGTTTTATCGCTTTGATATTGTCTGGACTGTATATATAAAATTGTGCCGAAAACCCTTCTCTCTTCTCCCTCGGGGATGTGCTTACTGGTTGAGACTCCCCTTTCTGTTAAAGTCACCTTAAACTAAGAAAACAGAGGCCGGATAAGTTACAAAGCCGATTGACTCCGCGGGTCACCGGTACGTAGCCCCCTCCTCGATTCGAGTTGTCCGCTCGGGTACACGGTCTAGCAATCCATGAAACCATAAGATTTTGGACATAGGTCTAGGACGATTATTTGCATCATATTTGACTTAGGGGACTCAACACAGGGGTTGGGTCCGTCTAGGACAAGTGACCCGGTATTGAAAAGACCGAGCATGCTATGTGTTGCATTTTATTGTCCTTGATCGTTATGCGGACCGGCGAAAATCCTAAGATTGGAAAATTATTGAAAAAAAAGAGAGCGAGGAAAATAATGATTTATAAAAAATAGGTACATGAAAATTTGAAAAATAGGAAGAACAGTTTTTGTTGAAAATAATTGGTCAAATAATCTGACCGAACTACGCAGGTTTGATTCTCGCCATTAGGTGGGATACGTAGGCAACCCTTAAACGGGTCCAACCACACTTATAGAAAAAGACCAAAAAGATTTTCTTTTCAAATAATCGAGGTGATTGCTATTTTTGGAAATGGCCGAATGTTCCGAAAGGACGACGGAAGGCTGTTTTTGCAAAAATGGCCACTTCGAAAATCATTTTCCTTTTCTTTCATTCAAAAATTGAAAACTTGCATTGAAAAAGATTTTTCCTTTTCTAAATAAAATCACCTTAATAAATGTGCGGGACGAGCACGATGATGAATGAACAATTTTCCCTAAATAAAATCCCTTTGGAGCTGAGATTATGGTGGCAGGACATGGGATCCGATGGTCAAGACTGGGTCAAAAAGTACTTGAAAGGCCTTACGGGTTTACTAGACATGGTTCCTCGAGGTGATGTGGTTAGAGCGTTGGTCACGTTTTGGGATTCGGCACACAACATATTTCATTTCCCAGATTTTGAACTTACCCCAACTTTGGAGGAGATTGCCTTTTACATTGGAAAGACCGAGGTTCCGCTGAAAGGAAAATATCCGGTATCTCCGAGGACGGTGACAGTACATCGCTTCCTCGACTCTTTGAAAATTGCCCGGAATGTTCATAATGAAGATCTGGCCGACGGGTTTTGTTCTTTAAGCTTCATCTACAATAGGTTTGGACACGTTGGGGGTTTCAATGATCTTACCAACAAATTATGTTGTAAGTCCAACCGAGCGAAATGGGAAGAACACCGGAGGTTCGCATTTTTGGTGGCATTTCTCGGAGTTGTTGTATTCCCGAGGAAAGATGGACATATTAATATAAAAGTTGCCGGAGTAGCTACCACACTGATAGTACAAGAAAACTGTACTCTGGCCCCAATGATCGTGGCGGACATCTACCGTGCACTGACTGCGTGCAAAGCAGGGGCTAGCTTCTTCGAAGGGTGTAACTTGATCTTGCAAATCTGGCTAATCGAGCATCTATGTCACCATCCTTCGTACTCAAGCTATGGTTCGGCCGAACGGACATGTTTGGAAGAGTTCGGTACGAGGACAAAGGAAGTAAAGTTGCCAGAAGGAGTCCAAGGTTGGATTGTGTATCTTCGATCACTAACTGACGGTCAAATCGATTGGACGTATGACTGGTTACCTCTCGACGAGGTGATATACATGCCAACGGAGGGATCGCCGTTTTTGATCATGGGTTTGAAGAGTATACAACCCTATGCCCCATACAGAGCCCTGCGACAGTTGGGTCGGTGTCAGATTATTCCGAGAGATGGGGATCTCAGTGTGCAAGCTGTGAAGATTGGTCCGGACGGGCAATTCCCGGAAGCAAAAATCCGGCAAATCTGGAATGAATGCCAAAATTTGAAGATTGATACTTGTGTGCCGAATAGAGCAAAGGGGGAGATATCACCTGGGTACTCCACATGGTACCGACGAGGGGTTGAACACGGACGTCTTTCAAAGAGACCTCACTTGCAAGACCTGATAGAGCAATCCGAGGAAAATCTGAAATGGGCGGCCAAGGAAAAAGAATATAAGGCCAAAATCAGTCTGTTGGAAGATAAACTGAGAAATCTTCATTTCGAAAGCGGCTTACAAGCAGCATCCGACGAAGTAGAAAAGAAACAGCTGAAGAAAGAAAATGACATGTTGAAGGCTCAAATAGCTCAAATGAAAATTGCATCCGAGACCCAGTTCGTTCAGCCCGAGATGAAAAGTTAATTGAGATTCTCCGGCGGAAAGTGAATGACTACAGCTTTGATTTGGACGTAGCTGAAAAAGAGTTAGTCGAGGCTCGGAAGCAAATGGGCAGAGACGCCGATGAGAGAGCCAAGTTGGTTCGGCAGCTACAAGACAAGCACGATGTTGAAATGGCTCAGCTTAGAAGGAAAATAATCTCAGCCACAGTCAAGAGTAACAAGATTATCAAAGATCTTGAGGAAGAAAGAGAGCACTGCTACACGACTATGGCTAGATTAGAATTGGAGCTGCAACAAGTGCAAAAGGACAACCAACACACCTTGGATGCTCGCACTCGACAAATAAGCCGGCTATTGCAAGAAAAAGGGGTCATCAGAGAAAAGATTGTTCGCATCGCCCAATACATCACCCGGAAGACTCAGCTTTGTGAAGATATGTCTCGGAGGACTTTTGTATCTGCAGTGAAGTTTTTGTACAACAAGTCATGGCCGACCTGGATAGGCTTCAAAGGGGTTTAGCATATAGGCCCGCGGCAAGGCCGAACGATGCCTCGCGGGCACTAGGTGCATTAATGTACTCTTAGGTCATGCATCATCTTTTATTTTCTTTTTAAAAAAACATCACTTTGTAATCAATGTTTTGAATTATCAATGAGAAAACAAGTGTTGTTATCAATTCTTTTACTTTATGGCATTTCTTTTGTATCCGCTAGGCAAATAAATAGGAACGTAATTATGAAAACGACAATGAAAAAAAAAGAGAGAAAGAAAAAGCAAGAAAAGAAAAGAAAAAAAGAGAGAGCAAGAAAAGAGAAAAAGCAATAGAGAAAAGAAAAGAAAAGAAGAAAAGAAAGAAAACAAAAGAGCGGAAAAAGAAAAAGATGATTGAAGTGAGCAGCGACCGGGATGATGCATAACGACTCGAGCAAATGTGTTTGTTTTTTAAAGTCGTTGCATTTATGCGCTAACAACTAACAAGTATTGATGTTTGTGAGTCCAGATTTTCTAGGCAACTGGCATACTGGCTACCCACCCATACAACACCAGATCCAAAAAGATGACAAAGGTTGTATCCCAGGAGATCGAGGCAACCATTGTAGACCCTGCTCACGAAGAAGAGATCGTGGATGTGGCAGGGATGAAAGAAGAAATGTACAAGTTAAGACAGCAGATGGCCGAAATGTACCAGGCTTGGTCAAGAGGTCAACCACTAGCAGCCTACCCTGCTAACCCTGCATATGTCCCGCCAGCCAATCCTAACCCTGAGCCGCCAACAATGAACTCGTCCTCCACCTACCCCGACTACCCTCATTACTATGCTTCCACCTCCCAAATGCCACCACCTCCAACCAAGCAAGCACCACCTCCTATACCACAAGTCGCTCCTGTATATGTGGCACCTCCGCCCGCTGTTATCCACAAATCCTCTAGTGAACCAATGTTTCATATCCAGGATCCTCACTACTACCCTCCGGAGCCTACTTTCAGACAACACGAGTCTCATGCTCCGATGATGGAAGCAAGTGCCGGGCAGGAAGAGATGGCTCGGAAAGTGAAGAGTCTTGAGAATGCTTTCCGCAATATGCAAGGGCTGGGAGGGCAAGTAAGTGTAGCCTACAAAGACCTGTGTTTGTTCCCTGAGGTGCAGCTTCCTGCGGGATTTAAGTTGCCAAAGTTCGACATGTACAACGGACACGGGGATCCGGTAGCTCATCTCAGAGGATATTGTAGCAAGATGAGAGGCGCGGGAGGTAGAGATGAATTGTTGATGGCGTACTTCAGCCAAAGTTTGAATGGATCAGCTCTGGAATGGTATACCCGATAGGACCATACAAGATGGTTCGTCTGGGATGACTTAGCGCAAGCTTTCGCTAGTCACTTTCAGTACAATTTGGAGATCATACCCGACAGGTTATCCCTTACCAAGCTGGAGAAAAAGCCAGGAGAGAGCTTTAGAGAATACGGTTTTAGATGGAGGGAACAAGCCGCTAGAGTGGATCCACCGATGAAAGAAGGAGAGATGGTGGATTGTTTTCTGCAAGCTTTGGAGCCAACATACTACGGCCATCTAGTGTCAGCAATTGGAAAGAGTTTCAACGAAGTTGTGAAAATGGGAAGTTTTGTAGAAGAGGGTTTGAAGACAAACAAAATTATGAGTTTTTCGGCTATCAAAGCCACCAATCAAGCTATACAGAGTGGAAACGGAGGAGTGATGGGAAAGAAGAAGAAAGAAGAAGTAGCAACCATTGAAAGTAGGTCATGGAGTCGCAACCCACATTATAACCCACCAAGACCCTACCGCCAACACCCACCAAGCCCAGCAACTCCATATAATCCACCACCACCATCTTACCCGCCAAACCCCTATAACACACCGAGCCCATATAACCCACCACCACCACCATACCCACCAACTGTACCACATTACCACCACCCTCAAGCCCAAGATTACCCACCACCACCGCCCCATGTGTGGAGAGCTCAAGCTCCTCACAATGTGTACCACACCCAAAACACATACCCAACCCCTAAACCTTACCGAAACCAGAATAGACCCAGGCCGGACGCTGATTGGAGAAACAAAGCAAGAAAAACATTCACTCCTCTCGGAGAATCATATACCAGTCTTTACCACAGGTTGAAAGAATTGGGGATGTTGAGACCAATCGCACCAAAAAATCCAAACCCACCCCCGAAAAATCTTGATTCTTCTGTCAGATGTGAATACTGTTCGGGAACATTGGGCCACGATACTGAAAAGTGTTGGCAATTAAAGAATGCCATTCAAGATCTTATCGATGAGAGGAGAATCGAAGTACAGGCTCCCAAAGTCCCAAACATTACTCAGAATCCATTGCCAAATCACCACGAAACGCATATGATAGAATTGGTGCAGGGTGATGGCAATCAAAAACCATCTCAGGCCGTCATAATGATAAAGTCGAGTGACAAGATAGAAAAGGAAGTTGTGAAGGAGAAGGCAATTGTTGAGAAACCAAAGCCAGTAGTGATGGGTGGTTTAAAAGTGGTAGTCCCAGGTGCAAAGACGATCGTGACTGTGAAAGGAGCAAGTGCAGAGCCAGTAATCATAAAACCAGTAGTGCAAATGCCAGTGGTGAATACAAAGACCGTGCCTTGGAACTATAACAAGGTAGCAGTAGTTTACAAGGGAAAAGAGATTTCTGGTGAAATTAACGAAACGCATGGACTCACCCGATCCGGAAGGTGTTTTGCTCCAGAGGAACTGAGAAAGATGAAGACGGTAAGAGAAAGTCAATTGAAGAAGCCAGTGTCGGAGGAGGAAGCAGAAGAATTTCTTAAGAAAATGAAGTCACAAGAGTACTCAGTGGTTGAGCAGTTAAGAAAGACCCCCGCCCAAATTTCTTTGCTATCTTTGTTGATACATTCGGAAGAACACCGGAAAGCTCTTATGAAGATTCTAAATGAGGCTCATGTTCCGGAGAAGATTTCAGTGTGTCACTTGGAGAAGATTACCAGCAAAATTTTCGAATCTAACAGGATCACCTTCTCTGATAGGGAGCTGCCGGTGGAAGGAACTGAACACAATAAAGCATTGTACCTTACAGTAAAGAGTGAAGAGTCAGTCGTGACCAGGGTATTGATTGACAATGGATCGAGCGCAAATATTTGCCCGCTGTCAACTTTAGGGAAGCTGAACATTAGCCCGGACAGAATCCGGAGAAACAGCATCAATGTGAGAGGGTTTGACGGCGGAGGTAAGAACACGTTGGGAGATATTATTTTGGAAGTGACCATCGGTCCCGTTGATTTTACGATGGAGTTCCAGGTGCTCGACATTGCCGTAATAACTTGCTGTTAGGTCGACCTTGGATTCATGCAGCCAAGGCAGTACCATCTTCTCTATACCAGATGGTCAAGTTTGAATGGGAACATCAAGAGATTGTTGTACACGGGGAGGAAAATGCTTGTAATGTGGTAGCACCTTTTGATGGTACTGATGGGGATAGGGGTCATTGGGTCTACCAAGTGACGGATGCTGTTGTAGTGAAAAAAGTTGCTGAAGGAGAAAAGTTACCAACCCCGATGATGGCACCAACTGCTGTGATGGTGGCCAGAGAAATGCTGAGAAACGGATTTGCACCGGGAAGGGGATTAGGCAAAACACTGCAGGGAGTCATTCAACCAGTTCAGCTTTCGGAGAATAAAGGTACATTCGGCTTAGGGTTCAAACCCACCTTTGCCGATATCCAAAGAGCCTCTAAAGCCAAGAAAAACTGGACCTTGCCCAAACCCATACCCAAATTATCCGACATCTTCATCAGGCCTGGTACAAAATATCAACCATCTGCTGCAGCAAAGTGCATTGAGACCCAACTTGATGAAGAAATGCTTGGTTTTGAGAAAATGTTCTGGGAGGTGAATACGATTGAAGCAGGGGAAGGCACGAGCAGAATGGACGTGCAATTTGTGGGGCCTGGAGTCACATTGAACAATTGGGAAGCTACTCCTTTCCTTATCCGGAAGGAGTCTTGGTAGTTAGCTCAAAATTTCATCATTGCTTCCCCGAAAGTTGTTATTTTATAGTTTCCCCATTTCCCTCATGAAAAAAAATCACCATGTATCCCGAACATTGTTCGTTTCTTTTATTAATGAAATGCAGTTTTTCCTTTTTCTTCACTTTTGCCTTATTTTTCTTTATTTTTTTTCTTTTGTACAGTTTTGCATGTGTTGATTCCAATGCCATGTCATGCGTGAAGGATTCTAGACCCAGTTCCGACAATCACGTTACTATACAAGAAATCGAGGAAGATAGTGAAATAGAATGTGAGGATGAGGAAGCCCTGGAGGAAATAAGTAAGGACATGAAACAATACGAAGAAAAACCCAAACCGAATCTGAGTGATACGGAATCCGTAAATTTGGGGAGCGAAGATGATGTCCGAGAAACAAAGATTAGTGTGCATTTGGAGGCACCCTCAGGGATGAATTGATAAGGTTGTTACATGAATTTAAGGACATCTTTGCGTGGTCCTATGATGACATGCCCGGGCTTAGCACAGATTTAGTGGTACACAAGTTGCCTATCTACTCGGAATGCCGGCCGGTAAAACAAAAGCTAAGGAAATTGAAAACGGACATTAGCGTGAAGATAAAAGAAGAGGTGAATAAGCAGTTTGAGGCAAAGGTCATAAGAGTTACCAAATACCCCACCTGGTTGGCAAATGTTGTGCCGATCCCGAAGAAAGATGGCAAAACCAGAGTGTGTGTAGACTATAGAGACCTCAACAAAGCCAGTCCGAAGGATGACTTCCCATTGCCAAACATTCACATATTGATCGACAATTGCGCCAAGCATGAAATCGGTTCGTTTGTGGATTGTTATGCAGGTTATCACCAGATCCTGATGGACGAAAAAGATGCTGAGAAAACTGCCTTCATTACACCTTGGGGAACGTACTGTTACAGAGTAATGCCGTTTGGATTGAAGAATGCCGGGGCAACTTACATGAGGGCAATGACCACAATGTTTCATGATATGATGCATCGAGAAATTGAAGTATATGTGGACGATGTCATCATAAAGTCCAGAAAACAACTTGATCATGTGAAAGATTTGAGGAAGTTTTTCCAAAGACTCCGGAGGTACAATCTAAAGCCCAATCCGGCGAAGTGTGCTTTCGGAGTACCTTCAGGGAAACTACTGGGGTTTATTGTGAGTCGGCGAGGTATTGAACTGGATCCGTCAAAGATCAAGGCTATTCGAAGTCTACCTCCGCCGAAGAACAAGAAGGAGGTCATGAGCTTATTAGGAAGGTTGAATTACATTAGTCGGTTCATTGCTCAATTGACATCAACATGCGAGCCGATCTTCAAGTTGTTGAAGAAAGATGCAGCAGTGAAATGGACCGACGAGTGTCAGGAAGCCTTTGACAAGATCAAGGAATATTTGGCCAACCCTCCGGTGTTAGTTCCTCCAGAACCAGGGCGTCCTCTGATTTTGTATTTGACGGTGCTAGATAACTCTTTCGGTTGTGTACTTGGTCAACATGATGAGACAGGCAAGAAAGAACAAGCCATCTACTACCTCAGCAAAAAGTTTACATCCTACGAGGTGAAGTATACCCAACTGGAAAGAACTTGTTGTGCGTTGATTTGGGTAGCTCAGAAGCTAAAGCATTATTTGTCGGCATATACCACGTACTTGATATCACGATTGGATCCTCTCAAGTATATATTTCAGAAGCCTATGCCTACGGGAAGACTGGCCAAATGGCAGATTCTGCTCACGGAATTCGACATTGTCTATGTAACTCGTACGGCAATGAAGGCACAAGCTATTGCGGACCACTTAGCCGAGAATCCGGTGGATGATGAATATGAGCCATTGAAAACATACTTTCCGGATGAAGAGGCAATGCTTGTCGAGGAGACGGAGCAAGAGGAGAGACCGGGATGGAAAATGTACTTTGACGGAGCCGTCAACAGCATGGGCGTTGGTATCGGAGCGGTAATAATTTCAAGTACGGGTCAACACTATCCCGTCACAGCTCAGCTTCGATTTTTCTGTACCAACAATATGGCCTAATATGAGGCGTGCATCTTGGGATTAAGGATGGCAATTGACATGGGTATTCGAGAGATTTTGGTCATGGGTGACTCGGATCTCTTGGTACACCAAATTCAAGGGGAATGGGAGACACGAGATTTGAAATTGATACCGTATAGGTATTGTTTGCATGAGTTGTCTCAAAGATTCCAGGCTATAGAGTTCAAGCACATCCCAAGAATGCACAATGAGATCGCAGACGCTTTGGCCACACTGTCCTCTATGTTGCATCATCCGGACAAGACATATATAGATCCGCTCCAGATCCAAGTCCGAGATCAGAATGCTTATTGCTTCGCTGTGGAAGAAGAGTCGGATGGAGAGCCATGGTATCATGATATTAGAGAATACTTGAAAGCTGGCAAATACCCGGAGCAAGCCACTGGAGACCAGAAGAGAGCCATCAGGCGTCTAGCCAATGGATTTTTCTTCGGTGGAGGAGTGGTATACAAAAGAACACCAGATCTGGGTTTATTGAGATGTGTGGATGCACAACAAGCAGGATGAAATCATGATTGAAGTACATGCTGGAGTATGCGGACCTCACATGAGCGGATATGTTTTAGCAAAGAAGATCTTGAGAGCTGGGTACTACTGGCTCACGATGGAGCGTGATTGTATCAGGTATGTAAAGAAATGCCATCAATGCCAGGTACATGGGGATCTGATCCATTCTCCACCTTATGAGTTGCACACAATGTCAGCACCTTGGCCCTTTGTTGCTTGGGGCATAGATGTCATCGGCCCAATAGATCCAGCCGCTTCTAATGGGCACAGGTTCATCCTGGTTGCAATTGATTATTTCACCAAGTGGGTTGAAGCTAAGACATTCAAGGCGGTGACGAAGAAAGCGGTGGTGGATTTTGTGCACGAAAATATTATATGCCGATTTGGAATCCCCAAGGTGATTATCACAGACAATGGAGCCAATTTAAACAGTCATCTCATGGCAAAAGTTTGTGAAAGGTTTAAGATCATGCACCGCAATTCCACACCTTACAGGCCAAAGGCGAATGGAGCAGTAGAAGCGGCTAACAAGAATATCAAGAAGATTCTCCGAAAAATGGTGGAGGGATCCAGGCAATGGCATGAAAAGTTACCCTTTGCTCTTATGGGTTACCGCACGACGGTACGTACTTCTATCGGAACCACACCTTATACACTGGTGTACGGAACAGAGGCTGTTATACCCGCAGAAATAGAAATACCGTCATTGCGAATTATAGCCGAATCTGAGATAGATGACGATGAATGGGTAAAGGCCCGGTTAGAACAGTTGAATTTGATTGATGAGAAGAGATTGGCCGCGGTCTGCCATGGACAGTTGTATCAGCGGAGAATGGCCAGAGCATATAATAAGAAGGTACGACCTCGAAAGTTTGAAGTCGGACAACTGGTATTGAGGCGTATCTTACCACATTGGCCGAGGCAAAAGGGAAGTTTGCGCCGAATTGGCAGGGACCGTTAGTGGTATCACGGGTGTTGTCCAATGGAGTATTATATTTAACAGATGTTGAAGGAAAGTGCGTAGAGACTGCTATCAATTCGGATGCAGTCAAAAGATACTATGTATGATTCCTTTTCAATTGTATGTTTTGTATTTTGTTGTGATTTTGGAATTGAAATGACGAAGGCGTTTTATTCTCTATCCAAACACTTTATCCATTGTTAACCCCTTTGAGCCTTAATGAATGAATTCTTTCATACCCCTCTCTCGGAATCGCTCTGGTGTAATAAGATCGAAATTGCCAGAATGAAAAATGAAATGATAGAAAAACGAAAAATGAAAAAAAAATGAAAAAATGAAATGAAAAAAAAAATGAAAAAATGAAAAATGAAAAAAAGAGAAAAAGACAAGAAATCGGGAAAAAGTCAAAAAGAAATCCATCTAACTAATGAAGTTGGATGAACTACGTCTGACTTGATCCCGAAAGGGTACGTAGGCAGCCTCTTTGAGGTTCAGTCATAATAAAGAAAAAATCCAAAAATTCCCCACATATTGAAACTGGGGCTGAAGTTATGTTTAATAATTCCGAGAGTTGTAAATATTTTTAACCCTCGTTGAAATTTTGAGCCTTTATATCTTTCTTTCTTAACCCGTCCAAAAGCCACGTTACGGTCCAAAGAAAGACTTTCTGATCAATTTTGAAATGATAACAAATACAACGAAGGAAGAGCGAAACATCGGACAATACCGTGGTAAGAAAACAAAATACAAAAAGGAAAAATAGAAAAATGAAAAAAAAATGAGAGAGTCTCATCGGTGAAAACCTTAACCGGCACCGTGAGGCGATTGTGAGATTGAGAGAAATAAAATGAGAGAGTCTCATCAGTGAAAACCTTAATCGGCACTGTGAGATGATTGTGAGGATTGAGAGAATAAATGAGAGAGTCTTATTGGTGAAAACCTTTCGAGGCACCGTAAGGCGATCATCAGAAAAGAGAAAAGGCAACAAAAAGAGTATCGGTTTGGGGTCAAAGGAAATTCAGAGTCAGAATAATGATTGGAACGAACTGGGTCAGAGTTTAAATACATGGCATGGTCAGCGGAATCAGCCAGCAAATACCCAGATAAGTTCTGTCATCTCTCCAAAATACCCTTACCTTTCTTTCATTTTTCTGCATTTCATTTTTTACCTTTTTGAGAGCTAACTACCAGCTCCTGATAACGGAAGTTGAAACAACACTGGATCAGAAAGGAAAGAAGATTCGGGAAAGGAATAAAGAAGCTTGGCAAACATGGCCAAAGAAAAGAAAACAAAACAAAAATGGAGAAATGAGAAAAATACAAAAAAGAGTCTGCAAAGGAACAAGAAGTTGAAAGCCATGCAACATGAGAAAGCAAAAACAAAGGAAGCAATAAGAAGTGGGGACGGCAGATGCCAGTTGCCAGCAGTTTATATCTAATAAATTTTGTTTCATGCAGGAACAAATTGTCACTAATCACTTTAAAGTGAATGTGACCAATGTGGAAAATTTAAAATACCAAAAAGAGAAAGTCTGCCGAATAAGTGGAGAAAATTCACAGGCAAGAGATAAGTTGGTAAAAAGAAAATACCAAAAAGAGGAAGGTAACATCTTTTAAAATCTGCTCCCCAGTCCTCAGGCTGAGGGAATATTTTCTGCATTGCATTGCATGTTTACATTCTGTTAGGTGCCCACCTTCTAATACGGGAATATTTTCTGCATCGCATTGCATGTTTACATTCTGTTAGGTGCCGACCTTCTAATACGGGAATACTTTTCTGCATCGCATTGCACGTTTAATTTCTGTTAGGCGCCCACCTTCTAATACGGGAATATTTTCTGCATCGCATTGCACGTTTAAATTCTGTTAGGCGCCCACCTTCAAATACGGGAATACTTTTCTCTGCATCGCATTGCACGTTTAATTTCCGTTAGGCGCCCACCTTCTAATACGGGAATATTTTCTGCATTCGCATTGCACGTTTAAATTCTGTTAGGCGCCCACCTTCTAATACGGGAATATTTTCCGCATTTGCATTGCACGTTTAATTTCTGTTAGGCGCCCACCTTCTAATACGGGAATATTTTTCTGCGTTTGCATTGCACGTTTAAATTACGTTAGGTGCCCACCTTCTAATACGGGAATATTTTCTGCATTTGCATTGCACGTTTAAATTTTGTTAGGTGCCCACCTTCAAATACGGGAATATTTTTTGCATTCGCATTGCACGTTTACATTCTGTTAGGTGCCCACCTTCTAATACGGGAATATTTTTCTGCATTTGCATTGCACGTTTAAATTCTGTTAGGTGCCCACCTTCCAATACGGGAATACTTTTCTGCATTTGCATTGCACGTTTACATTCTGTTAGGTGCCCACCTTCAAATACGGGAATATTTTTCTGCATCGCATTGCACGTTTACATTCTGTTAGGTGCCCACCTTCTAATACGGGAATATTTTCTGCATCGCATTGCACGTTTAATTTCTGTTAGGCGCCCACCTTCAAATACGGGAATATTTTTTGCACATCATGGAAAAAGCCCACACTGGGCAGAAAAGAAAAAAAAAGGGTAGTTTGTTGTTTTGTTTTGAGCAGGTTCAGCTCGAGATCAAGAAAAACAAGAAAATCAACAAAAAAGAGAGTCAACAAGAAAAACAAGAAAATCAACAAAAAAGAGAGTCAACAAGAAAAACAAGAAAATCAACAAAAAGAGAGTCAACAAGAAAAACAAGAAAATCAACAAAAAAGAGAGTCAGCATCAAAGAAAATCAACAAAAAGGAAGATTCTGCATCACCGGAAAGGGAAGAAGAGCAAAAGCTAGATTAGGAACAATTGTAATTGTAGGATCTTAGCTTAGAATAGCTTCTTCATTTTACATTTTTCCCCCGGTGTAATAAGGAGTAAGTCAGCAGGTCTCAACAGTGTCAATGCAACAGTGAGTCCGGTAGTTTTTAAAACTGCCAGACCTTCCCGAACTACACTGACCTGATTCCTGTTTAGCCCAGGATATGTAGGCAACCTCTAAAGCAGGGTGCGGTCAAAAGGTTTTCAAAAATGCTTTCACGGAATGTGCCGATGTGCAAAAATCTCTCATTACTGCTCACTTGTCTTTGCACTGAAACTCTTCGTGTTCCCGAGCAAAGAGGGGCAGCTGTGAGCACGTGATTTTTGCACCGAGCAAACAATTCCAAAATTAAAATAAATATATTTTTGAGTGCAATTACTTGCTTTGCTTGAAATTAGTTATATTTTTGTGTGTTTGAATAAGTAAAAAAAATTAGAAAAAATAAAAAATAGGTGTGATTAATTTGTTAGTTTAGTTAATTAGAAAATTAGCAAAATAGCTTAAATAGAAGAAAATTAAGAAAAATAGCAGAAATTTACCAAAAAATACTAGAAAATTAGAGTAAATAGAAAATTAGGTTTTATAATTTTTCATAAAAGAAAAAGGAAAAAAAAGTATAAAAGAAAATACATAAAAATCATTAAAACCGGAAAATACAAAAATAAGTATATATATATAGGTATAATGAATTGGGGCTAATTGAGAGGCCCAATATGCTAAGCCCAGTAATTTGGCCCGCCTGGCCTTTTAGTTGTGTTGATCATGACCGTCCATCTTGATAGATCCAACGACCCCAATAATTAGTGGTTTGGTTTTAATTAATTAATTGTGATGCTTGATCTCGGCCGTCCATCTATATTAATCTAACGGCTAAAGACCTTAGTCTCATAAACAATCGAACGGCGCCGTTTTAGTAACGTGCGTGTGAGCCGTCGATCTTGATCATTTGAACGGTTGAGATTACCTCGGATTCAATGGCTATATAATGCCTTTGTCCGAAAATTCTCGCCCATTTTACATAACCCTAGAGACTCAGCCGCCTCTTCTCTCATCTCCTCCATCGTCTTCAACCTTTCAACCCTAGGCGGCCATGGCGGCCACCACCCTCTACGGTGGTCGCCAGCTTTTCAACTTCCCATCCCTCTTTCTTTTCTTCTTCTCCTTCTTCTTTACTCCAGAAAGAACCAAGAAAACCCCTGTTCTTCAAAGTCCCGGTCACCGGAATCCTCGTCGGTGACCACTAAAAGTATGAACCACCGCATAAAACCAATGCCATTCGAGCCCTTTCTCTCTGATCTATCCAACCATACTAGCCACACCCCTCGAATATCCCTTGAACTTCTCGAATATCCCGAAGAAGGTCGCCGGAAACCTAACTCCGGCGACTCAGAACTTCAAACCCTTCCAAGACCTCACCTTTTCCTCACCCAAACACCACCATACAACCCAGAATCCCAAAAGGCTCCCCCTTTGAGCCTAAAAGAAAGACCAGAGGAAAAATTGAAAGAAAAAGATATCTGGAAAAGAATAAAGAAAAAGAAAACAAGAAGAGAGAATAAAAGGAATCAGAGAAAGTTCGTGAAAGAGTGAGAAAAAGAAAAGGAATAGGAAGCTTGGGGGACAGACCCCGCCAAGCTAAGTCCCTTTCCTTCTGTGCCTAATTTTTCCTTCGCTTCTTCTGCATGTTTTTGTGTTTTGCATGATTCTTATGCCTTCTTTGATTGTGTGTCTCACATGTTAGTCGTAGGATTTTTACTTGCTTCTCTTGTGTTTCTGTTTAATACTTTTGTCCTCGATTTGGTTCTGTTTGGTTATGTTCTTTAGTTCGACTTTTCTGTGTTGCTTTTCTCTAATGGTTGTTATCTCTGCTGTATTTCGTAGTTGATTTGCATATTAGTTTTAGGGTCTCTATTTCTTTGCTTACCATTTGATCTTTTCTTTTCATATTAATCTCTCCAGTTTCTTCGCATGGTTAGTTATAAGTTTCTTACCTGTTGTTTCTTATTTTTCACATCTTTTGCCTGTGTCTCTGATGATTAAGTCATAAGGCTTCATAACATGTTTCTTTTGGGTCTGTTAGTGATAGAGTTCTTGTTTTGTTATGTGTCGACCTCATGGTTCTTTGCTTTAAGTTCAGAGACTTCATCTTTTCCTTATCATTTTTACTGTCGAGTTCTGATTCATGGCAAAAGCATGACCTTTGATCTTTGTCTTCCATTTAAAATCAGGCTTAAGTTACTGTGACCACTCTTGTTGCCCTTGGCTTTAATAATCTGTGATAGAACTGGGCCTCTCTTAGCTTTCATAGTGTAACTTTCTCCTAATGTTATGCATGTTTAGTTCTAATATCAGCTTAGTTCTATTCTCTTTTCACACTAAGTTGCTTTTGAAGCACCCTGATTGAACTTTCCTGTTTTTCTTCACTGTTTCTCTATATCCTTCTCTTCTTCATCTTCATGTTTATTAAGACTAGGCTTAGTACTTGAAAAGGGATTTTGATTGCCATTCTTAGTCCATTGCTCTCCTGTTTAAAATAAGTCCTATTTTTATTCCCTTGTTGACTGTTTTCTGAGATTTTTAGTGGCTATGTGTCTATACCCATGAATGCTAAGTGTTTTGGGGTTCTTTCCAGTATGTCACCTGACATGAATTGATTGTGGCTAAGCCTATTTGATCTTAATTGACACTTTGCCATGTGAGACTGAGTTTGTGAGTCTGACTGATTAAAACTCAACATTATCCATCCTCTCTTCTGAATTTTGATTAGTTGATAAACATTGTTTGGTTTCATATGGTTATGTGTACAATTATATGTTGAAATGACTAAAACTACAATAGTTCTATGTTAGTGTGAACACTGTTGAGTGCCTACCATACTTTAGGTGAATTGGTTATAGCTGTTAGTGCTAGGTTTCATAAAATGGCTAGTTTTTAAATAGGACTAAAACTGAAAATCATAATTAGGCTATAAGTTAAATAATTGGCTTAAGAATGGTCAACCTTGCAAAGGGTTGACCAATTCTATAAAGCCCTAACACACAGCTCACTGTTAAAAGTGGCTGGTTGTGCAAAATGGCTATGTCTGCAAATGCAGATTAGCCCAGGCTCTCTTTAGAGCCCTGAACAGCAAAGTGGCCAAACCTGTAAAGGTTTTGGGCCCAGCTGTTCAGTAATTGGCCTTAATAGCCAAAGCCAAGTCTCAACTTGAGACTGGCTAAGTTTTAAATAGTTTAATCATAACAATAAAACAGGCTATGCCTGCAATTAGCTTAAAATTGAAATAATGTGGTCTTAATTGACTAGAATTAGTTTAAAAGTGGCTAAAATTGAAATAGTTCTTAAAAATAAAACTGGCCAGCCCTTAAATACTAATGCCGGGGCTGGCCATTAGTTAAATAGGTGCAAAACAAGCTGAAAATTGCCCTAGGTAAGCTGGTAAATCAGCAGTGCCCTTAGGGGCACAATTGGGATTTAAAAAGGTAGAATAGTAAATAGTTAGAACTTAAGAGGGTAATAGGGACACTTATGCTCCTGATTTCTGCAATTTTGCAGAGGTTTAGGGGTATAATGGTCTCCTAAAAATGGGAAATTTGTAAAAATCTCAAACCCCTAAGGTCATACTAGTAAAAGGCCCTAAAAGGAATCTTTTAGAACCTTCCAGCACATGTTGGAAGGGTTTTTCATAACAGAAATAGGGGCTAAAGTGCATAATTCATAAATTTAGGAGGGGGAAGTGGGATTAATCCCATACTTCCTCCCCAAGTTTTCAGCCCTAAAAAATATCTATATATACCTCTAAGAAAGGGGCTGAAAAGGGGGTTCCAACATTGAATAATTCTGAATTCACTCTCTACTAGTTTTATACCATAAAATTTCAGAGTTAAAATAACAATAGAACAGTAGACTTCACGGTTTTGTTGAGCAAAAACTTGTTGGTTCTCTTCTGATTTTGAGGTTTTCTGCTCGAATCTGGGTCTGGAGTTCTGTCTTGATTCTACTGGTTTTCCTGTTTATTGATTGCTATTTGGTCTCATTCGTTTGGCACTTCATTCTCCTGTTGCATTGGTTGTTTGGATTTGCTGTGGTTATTGCTTACTCCTTCTCCCTTAGAACTCATTGGCTACCATTTTGCTGAACCAGGTACATTCCCTTGTTCAACTGAAGATGTAATTGTTAAAGCTCAAACAATGGAATGAAGTTCAGAATGTTGAAATTAACTGTTCTGCTGTAGTTCAGTTTATTTCTTTGATTGATAGCTTAGTGTAGTTTAGATCTAAACATCATGTAGTGAAGCCTGTAGTAGAATGAAAACAGAAAACAAAATATGTAATAGCTAGTAATAGTAGTAGTATAATGTAGATAGTTTACCACTTAGTTTAATTAGGTGAAGGCTCTAAAATATAAGTTAATTAATAAGACCTGCAAAATTAGCAATCTGATAATGAAATTCATGAGGAAATCAGTAGTATAATGGTAGTATAGTTGTAGACCATTCATCATTTAGTTAAATAGGAATCACGTTGAAATCAGATCCAATCAACTCGCTTGCATGCTTTTAGAATAATAAATTCGCCTAGCTGTTCCATTAACTAGTCTCAAGGTTCGAATCTGAATGAGAAGTAATTCTATTAGGATGAATGGATTGGTGATAAGGGGTATAGCTTACAATGGAATCAGCAATATAGTCTGTTATCAATTGTTCATTGTCTCTTCAGTATAAATAATTAGCTAATTCATTTTAAGTCAATCTAATTTCCTAGAAAAAGTAGCCGTGTTCCAGAACATCTCGAATGTGATTGATTAGATCTTAATATAGAACATATATAGCAGTTGGTAGAATTTTCCTTGATTACCGTTCATGTATCGATTCCTATTAATAAATAAAGAATGATCTGATTTCATTTCCAGTTTTGAGTACTGTTCCATTATGAAATTCTATGTTGTATCTTTGTTATTACATTCTCGTTTGGGCCCTATGTATAGCGTGGGCCTGAACTCCAAATCGGAATTGTTTAGTTTGCTGAATGATAGCCAAAAGACCTTCTGGGCTTTAAGGCCTGGGCCAATTCATTGCTTGCCCGATTAAATAAATGGAAGTCTAGGCCCAGTAGAAAAGAAGATGTATATGGGCCTGGAAAGCTTAGTGAATACGATTAAGGAAAGAACAAGTGTAGAAAACATAGTTAAATACAAGTGTTGAATCCTTTAATGGAAATTGGGACGAGCCTCGCCCGAACAACACCGGGGCCCCCATTTAGTAATGATATAACACAAATAGATCCGGGAAAGCTAATAGTAAGTTCCATAGCTTCTCCCAAAATATTTAAAAGCCGATAGACGTTATTTTAGGGCACGGTTTTAATATACCTTCCTATGAACGAGTGTGCACTTGGTGCGACTCAAATCCAAATCTCGGTAAAGCTGAAATATACCAAAAGTCATAGGCGTACTGGTTGCGGTATGACTCGAGGCGTGTTTTCGTGATACCGCAAATTCCTAAAAATAATATTTAAAAGCACATTATGTTGTTAAAAAACTATAATTGAGTCAAACAAAAGTCAAGAACGACAGTGGAGCGACCGTGCTAAAACCACGGAATCCGGGAGTGCCTAACACCTTCTCCCGGGTTAACAGAGTTCCTTATCCGGATCTCTGCTTCGCGGACATTTATAAGAGTCAAAATTCCTCGGATTCGGGATTAACCGGTGACTTGGGACACCATTGTCATTCCCAAGTGGCGACTCGATTAATCTCTAATGAAATCCCGAACCGATTGTCCTTAAATTGGAAAAACTCCTTCCCTTACGTTATTTTATCCGTCTCGGGTAATTGAGCATCGGGGTATACCCTACAAGTGTATTTATATACCTTTAAGTATGTGGGGTAGTAAAAAGGGAGGTGTGACACCCATACATGTGGGCATGTCAATTCATCAACTTGGAACCTCCCACAAACACATTTTCTCTCGAGCATGCATACTGTGTAATACCTCCCACCATCGTTGACAGTATATAAGTATTCAGTTGAAGGTACCACCTACATTTAAAAATATAATTATAATTTTTGAACACATCAAACTGTAATAAAGTATATATATTTCAATATTAAATTGTTGCAAGAAATTTAAAAGAGATACAGCTTCATCCAAGTTCTGTAAAACTCAACTGTTAGCAGCATATGTATACACATGTATTCGAATGTATTAAATTGCATTTCAGAAAAGTTTCAACCTATATATGCACTCGTTTTAACATATATTTAGATGGAATATGACATTAAACAACTAACTTACAGTCATACGAGTACACATTGTCTCATTCAACTCGAGCATCTCCTGGTTCTTTTTCCCCAACGTCTTGTACGTATGTGTAGCTTTTTTACGGTTACTACAATTCCACCGTCCAAACATCTTTCTAACTTCTTCTAATAAGTCGTATATTGGCAATTCTATTGCTGAAACCAGTGCTGCATTAATTGACTCAGCTATATTTGAAGTCATTGTCCATCCCCTATTAACAGGTACATTCAACCTCGCCCACTTTTTGTAACCAGCTAACTCTAAGTATTCTTTCACCCTAATATCTACCTTTTCAATCTTCTCCATAAAACTATCAAATTCAGATTGTGTGTATGCTTTTGCCATCGAGAAGTATATTTCGCTCAACTTGGAATGGCTCTTTTTGAATTTCTTGTAAACGTTATTCCACAAATGCCATATGCAAGCAAAATGTGGTACATTTGGATACACTCTCGATATAGACTTAATGATACTCTCATTTCTATCAGAAATAATGCACATGTTTTCTCTCACACCGTATGCTATTTTGAATTGTTCAAAGAACCACGTCCAAGCAGTATCGTTCTCTGAATCAATAACACCATATGCTAATGGCAACATATGACCTGTTAAATACAATTGTAAATAATTTTTTATAAATAAATATGTTATTACAGATTTTAAAATAACAAAAATTGTATTATTAAAGATGTATTTACCTGCACCATCTAACGTGCTTGCAGAAACAAATGTCCTGGTGTAGCATGATTTTAGATGACTTCCGTCCACTACAACAATTGGTCTACAATGATCGAACCCCCTTATAAATGCATACAATGATATATACACGTACCTGAATTCATTCTTTGCCGATTTTTCCATTCTAATGTGAGAATCAAGATATGTCTTATCCATTGTGTATAAGTACCCAGGTAATTTTTGATATGATTCAGCCGGTTCACCTCTAATAAAATTGATTGCTTTTTCTTTTGCCCTCCACGCCAATATATAGCTAACATTTACACCTAAATCTGATTTCACATCATCAATAATGTCCTTCGGAGTGTATTTCCTTTTATGATTTGTAAGTTTTGGCTTAATAATACCACTTATTAGGCTACTACTAGCTTGCCGCTGCTCATATACTTTATCCTTCAACGGACATGTATGGTTGTCATTGAATTCTCTCACCTTGAATAATTCGGATTTGTTAATACTTGATGCCTTAAACCTCCAATCACAATTTTATGAATTACAAATTAATGCACAGCTGGACAAAAAATACATAAGCAATATTAACCATTATGACATATAAAATTTCTATGAATATATCACAAATTCATATCGGTGTATATGTAATGTTGTATACTATTATATCGGTGTATATGTAATGTTGTATACTATTATATTTCAATATTTTAAAACTGATTAAATACAAAAAATACAACTATATACATAAATATATTATTGTGAAATTCATGCTGCTCCAGCTATATGTGGTTCCTCTGTTAACAACGTTTAATTACAAATACATATGGATACAATTAAATACAATTAAGTTAACGAAACACATTACATGACATCATTAGACCTATCAACACGAAATTGAAACCTTTGAGCTATATGTCACGACCCTAGTTCACCAATCGTGAACATGTCGTGATGACACCCAGTCCCCATGACTAGGTAAGCCTAACACGTTGCGGAATATACAAGCTATGAACACTTAAATAAGAAAACAACGGAAAAAATAGGGTAAAATATATGTAATCCGTGCCACTTGGCACATACATCCGTCAACACCATGAATAAAACACTACCAAGATCCGGAATCCCACGGTAACACAGACTAAAAGAGAATATACAACTGTGGCTCTACGTGTAAGGAGTGTCTAACAATGAAATGAAGGAAAAATGCCAACTAGTACTATTAGAGTAGAAGGAAAAGCCTCTGGATCCGCGGACGTAGCAGATCATACCTCGAGGTCTCCCAGAAAGTTGCGGAATCACCTAGCACGAGCCTGCTCTGATGTACCTGGATCTGCACAACAAAAGTGTGCAGAAGAGTAGCATGAGTACACCACGGCGGTACTCGGTAAGTGCCAAACCTAACCTCGATGGAGTAGTGACGAGGAAGGTCAGGGCCCTACCGAGAAACAATAATATAATGATAATAACAATAATAAGCAGTTTAAATGATAATAATTTCCGAAATTAACAACAATAAATGATTACCTGCAATCGTCGACAATTAAGCTAACAACAAATAGTCAACTCAATAAAACAAGTCAAGGACCTGTGGGAATCGAACCCACAGTCCCATTGACAGTACCTTTGGGTCTCCGGGAATCGAACCCGCAGCCCATGTCTCAATAAATAATCAATAACTCAGGATCCCCGGGAATCGAACCCACAGTCCCTACCAATAACTCAGGATCTCGGGAATCGAACCCGTAGTCCCTACTAATAACTCAGGATCTCGGGAATCGAACCCGTAGTCCCTACCAATAACTCAGGATCTCGGGAATCGAACCCGTAGTCCCTACCAATAACTCGGGATCTCGGGAATCGAACCCGTAGTCCCTACCAATATCACGCCGGGTCTCTGGGAATCGAACCCACAGCTCTGGGTCTCCGGGAATCGAACCCGCAGTCCACAAGCACAGCCAATAAAGGAATCCACGGAGAGAATAATTATGCTTAACTATAACTTCACCGAAAAATAGTGCCAATAATTATCAGGGAGTTCAAATAAGGCAATTAGGCAACTAAACAGTTAAGTGCTACCTAATCATGCTCTTCTAACCACTACTGGGTAAAAATATCAAATTAACAGCCAAAGACAGAAATATCGCTCATCGAACATTTTAAATAAAGTACGTGTTCAACAACCAGCGCATGTACACGCCCGTCACCTCGCGTACAAGGCATTTAAACTATCACATAATATCCTTGGGGTGAAAATTCCCCCACACGAGGTTAGACAAGCCACTTACCTCGACTCCGGTACAAAACCGCTATGAAACAACTCTCTTGCCGCGAATGTCGGCCTCCACAAGTGTAGAATCCTGATAAAAATCAATAGAATCACATCAAAATAGGTCAATTGGGCATTACCCGATCAAAACAACTCAAAATACGCCAAAAACCCACAAGTTGCCAAAACTCGACTTTCGGTACGCTTATCGAAAAATCACGAAAATTATATATTCGGGTTCCTTATCTCAATACCAGTCTAGGCATATAAAATTTACCAAAATCGGACTCCATTTGCCCACTCAAATCAGAGATTTTCTAACATTTAGGCCTGGGGCTCAAACCCACCTTTAATCTTCCAATTTCAGTGAAATAATCACGGATTTCATAATAAACCAACGAATTAAGGTCAAGAAACTTACCCCCTATGATTTCCCGATGATATCCCAGCGTTTCTACTTCAAAATCCTCTCTTGGAGCTCAACAATGGCGGTTTTGGTGTGTTAGGCCGCGACTGAAATGTTCTGGACTTAAAGTCACTGCCAGGCCATTTTACTCTACGCGATCGCAGCACTGGGCTTGCGATGGCGATGCACAAAATATGGGCGGCCTAATTTTCCTCTACGCGATCGCGTGACCCTGGACGCGATCGCAGTGAACAACTCAGCAACCCTACGCGATCGCAAACGTACTAACGCGATCGCGAAGAACAAACTCGTCCGGCTCCCCAACTACCCTACGCGATCGCATACTCCCTCACGCGATCGCACTGCTTCCGAGCAATACCCTACGCGATCGCATACTCCCTCACGCGATCGCAGTGGTTCAACCTCCAGACTTACGCGATCGCAGGCTTTACTTCGCGATCGCAGAGCTCAGGATTTCTCCCTTACGCGATCGCATGGCCATCTCCGCGATCGCGGAGAGCAAAATTGTTCTGCAGTTATTGCAGCAGAACAGCAGTGCCTTTTGGCACAAATTGGTCCGTTTGGACCCCCGAATTCATCCCGAGGCTCCCGGGACCCCAACAAAAACCACCAACATACTCCAAAACACGATATGAACTCGTTCAAATCATAAAAACACGTCTAACAACATCAAAACCCATAATTCACATCGAATTCAAGCCTAAATTTCTTAAAACTTTCCGAATTGCACATTCAATCTAAAACCCGACCAAACGACGTCCGAATGACCTCAAAATTTGCGAACATATCCAAAATCACATAACGAAGCTACAGAAATTGTCGGAATTCCATTCTGACCCCCGGATCAAAATCTCACCTATCGTTCGGATTTGCCAAAATTTCAACCTTCGGCATTTCAAGCCTAATTGAGCTACGGACCTCCAAAATACATTCCGAATGCGCTCCCAACCCCGAAATCACCTAACAAATCTAATGGAACCATCGGATTTCCGTTCCGAGATCGTCTTAACACTGTTCCGGCTACGGGCCATTTTCTAACTTTAAAGCTCTCATTTAGGGACTAAGTGTCCCAAAATACTCCAAATTTCAGAACCGACTCTCCCGGCAAACCACAATAGCATAAATGAACTTAGGGGAACAGTTAAATTGGGGATTGTGGCGTAATTTTCTAAAACGACCGGTCGGGTCGTTACATCTTCCCACACTTAAAGATTCGTTTGTCCTCGAACGAGCATAGAAAACATACCTGGAGTAGTGAAAAGATGAGGGTACTGGCTGCGCATATCCTGCTCGGTCTCCCAAGTTTCCCCCTCGACCGGCTGACCCCGCCACTGAACCTTTACCAAAGCGATGTTCTTTGACCTTAGCTTTCTGACATGCCTGTCTAGAATGGCTATTGGCTCCTCAACATAAGACAAATCCTCGTCTAGCTGAACAGAAGTGAAATCCAACCTATGTGACGGGTCACCATGGTATCTCCGAAGCATAGAGACATGAAATACGGAATGGACTCCGGTTAGGCCTGGGAGGTAAGGCCAACTCATAAGCAACCTCCCCGACATGCCTCAAAATCTCAAAAGGGCCAATAAATCTAGGACTCAACTGAGCACATTAGCCTGATATATCTGAAGATATTCCCTCTTGTTTAACAATTAAGTCTTAGAGATTAATTCCAACATCCGGAATTCTGTGTCAGGCTTGTTTTCATCAAGAGATCACTCAATATTCCTCAAACGCCGTCCTCAAACATGATTGCATAACCTTGCTGGATTCTTACCTTGCAACACAAAATCCATAGGACCACGAAAATATATATATTTTGTTTTGACCAAATCAGCCAAAAATTCGATGAATCAGATGCTCTCATTGCACCTCATGGTCTACATAGGTCTTGTTCTAACTTTCACAATACTGACATGACAGAAGAGATGTGCCGATATCCATAACCAACTACTGAATCAACAATTCATTGGGTCTATACTCCTGACAGGATCCATTACCTTGTCCTAAACTAGAGGATGATCCTTTCCTCTATAATATACTTCATATAATCAGTTTGCACCGACCCCAAATCACATAATCTCATCTCACCCAGTACGAACTGCTCAGGCGATAAGCCACATCGGACATAATCAAAAGTCCCACAAGATGATACAATGTGCTAGTAGGCTATTAATTCGTACGTGGTACAAAAGGAAGGCGAACACTAGAGAGAACTATTCAACTCTCACACTATCATGGACCTCCTCGGAAAAATAGGAAACAGAACACATACAAGCAATTATAGACACTGAAATAAACATCACACTGTTGCGGCGTGCAACCCGATCCCAACAATATGACCATGGCGGCGTGCCACCCGATCCCAACAATATATCCATGGCGGCGTGCCACCCGATCCAAACAATATAGACTCACACAAAGAGTCATATGTCGAGCTGAATAGCTCATCACATCAAAATACTGAATATCGATCATAAGCACACTAAGGTGCATGATATCAGACTCAATGAAAACATATAGCGCTATAGGCTATGAACTCAAGCACAACTGAGGTACGACATAAGATATGAGCCTCAAGAGCCATCATGCTCATATAACATCACCGCTAAGCGGAACCTCAACACATAAGGAACTTACCAAGCCGTCGCACACTCATACGGCGCAATATATCTTTACTTGAATTAACCAACCGCGAAATAAGACCGCGACTATCCCTCCATAAAGGGCGCATTGCTGGAAGAAACATAACTGGCCTGACGCAAGGCTCACTTCCACATTCAAATCTATCCACCGACCTTAAGTCTATCCTGGTCGTGCCAAGCTAAGTCAATAATATTTCACGGGTCTATAACCCACTAAGCAGAGTGCCCTCCAGGCATAAGTTCTCAAATGGATGATATCACCAAAATCCTCATACTTGGTTTAAATTTCTAACCAATCAAGTGACTACAAGTCACACCTATACAATCTTCTTGTGGGTCAAGCTCCCACCATCTTCCGAATAATTAAACGGACTTGCACATTCAGCCCACCGGCTGCACTAACACTGAAAAGCGATCAGGAGTCCCTAACCGGGATGCAAAGCCTTTCTCATAGAACACCGATCTCAAATGATACCGATGTTAATACCCATCTTACTCAAAACACTGACACTCTTTCCCTGCTCATCCGAGCTCTTTATATCACATTCATTGACCAAACTGTGACCTTGGTCCTTACTTCAAATTTCATACTACTCGTTGCACCCCACGTGCCGATATACGATAGACACAATTTCCATCATAGCTCTAGAACTGACGATAGGCTAATACTTCATCACATAAGACCTTCCATTTAACTCATTTTAGGAGAACTATAGCAACACACGGTGAGTTCTCATAACCGTTGAATATGCCAATCTCTAAGTAGTGGTCCAAGCCACCATAACCCTTTCCGAGATCTGCCTACTCATAACAGGCCCTTAACAGAAGAATACTTCAGAATTACATCAATCACTGCGGCCGACAAGTCTCAAATGCACCGCCACAAATCACATGCATAATTCGATCACGTTGCATGAATCGATCATTGACACCAATACGCCAACTCAACTATGGCTGATCAATCTACTTCCTTCCAGGTTATCCTTGATTGCCTTAGAAATGTTAATATCTTCCTTCAATACCTAACTTATTCCAACCGCACTTACCCCGAGTGACCTTAAATCATGAGGCCATGCTATCTCGAGAACGACGACCATTTCATGTCTCTCAAATACTACACCACAAGTCAAAACATCATAGATCGTTTTGTGCTTTTCTTCATAAGTTGCTTCAAAAGCTTGAGCCTCAACTGTACTTATAGACTCAGAATTATCAGGCACCACACTTTACCTCTTGAATTCACTAGGACCGCTATCGAGAACCATCCGGTTCTAACTTGCCCCAGTACGCAACCAACTCTACTGAATTTCTTTATAACATATGAATACCCTCTCGATAAAGCACCCGGCGGAATCACTTCCCGCGAAGCCTGCACCTATACGAGGCATAAATCATAAATTTTTCCCTCAAGTTTGAACATGAGCCAATAAGGCTAACCATAACATGCATTCAACAATTCATATACTTAAATTACCACTCATGGTCTTTTTCCGTAGCTGCAATACTCCATTAATACGCTAATATCCGGAATTCACACAGGTAATTAACCATGCAACCCAATCTTAAGTGGTGGGACTCTCCCACTTAGCCCAAAGCCACTATTACACGACTCTCGAACACATTAGAACCATTCTCTCGAGTCATTTACTATTATTCAACTGCAATTGACTTGATCCAACGAATATAACCACATGTGCTCTATTAGCACCCTAACATCATAGGGTATGACCTCATCCCAATACAACCAAACATCTTCTCGCTCCATGCACCGAGCATTCTCTACCAACAACATCTTAAAACATACTATGATTCTCACACGCCCACGCAGCACCATGTAGCCTTTGTCAAATATTTCCCTGCTGATAATAAAATGCAGAGTTTATTAGGGACACAGGAACATATAAAGTCCCAACATTATACCATACGAGCCTTAACTCTTGCCCATCCGCAAGTTTTCAAGAACTTTTGAATAACACATAAATATATTGCAGGCCAAATCCGATATGACACATGACCTATAATTAGATCGTTGATAGTGAAATCCTTTCACTTGACACGAAGCCTTAAGATACATCTTGCTAATCCATGATACTAGCCTTTAACATTCGTACGTTTTCATCATAAGACAAGCCAAAGACATTCGTTTGGTACATGTCCTTCTTAAGACAGTTAAACTCATTTCCCACCAGTATCTCTGCTGTCTGAATCCTTCGCTAAATAGATATCTCATGTGAACCATATAGTCTTTATTACCACCAACTATCTTTAGATCTACGTCCACTTTGTGATTTTTACCATTGTTGTGACGATTTGGTAGTTAAGTAAGTCTTCTCAAGACCGTACTTATCAATCGAATGTCGGAATCTAGTGCACCCCATGTGCACAATTGAAGATCTCTCAATTCTCTTGCATTATCGATATGGATGACACGCGGTAACAATGGTTGAGTAAATTCTTGACTCCCTTGAAATCCCTCTGCAGCATCACGAACCGTCGGCGCATACTTGATACCGAGTGCGCAATTTTAATACACGAGTGGATGCAAAAGAACATATGACATAGGCTCTAACTGAATAAATGGCGCACGATAAGGAATTCAAAGAATTGAAGAGTTTCCTAAACGGTTACATAGCCCCTCGTAGATAAATACAGACGTCTCCATATAGATCAATGAGAATCTAAGTAACCGGTCTGTGTCCCGTGACTCCTACGAACCTAGAGCTCTGATACCAACTTGTCACGACCCTAGTTCACCAATCGTGAACATGTCGTGATGGCACCCAATCCCCACGACTAGGTAAGCCTAACACGTTGCGGAATATACAAGCTATGAACACTTAAATAAGAAAACAACGGAAAAAATAGGGTAAAATATATGTAATCCGTGCCACTTGGCACATACATCCGTCAACACCATGAATAAAACACTACCAAGATCCGGAATCCCACGATAACACAGACTAAAAGAGAATATACAACTGTGGCTCTACGTGTAAGGAGTGTCTAACAACGAAATGAAGGAAAAATGCCAACTAGTACTATTAGAGTAGAAGGAAAAGCCTCTGGATCCGCGGACGTAGCAGATCATACCTCGAGGTCTCCCAAAGTGCTGCTGAATCACCTAGTATGAGCCTGTCCTGATGTACTTGGATCTGCACAATAAAAGTGTGCGGAAGAGTAGCATGAGTACACCACGGCGGTACTCGGTAAGTGCCAAGCCTAACCTCGATGGAGTCGTGACGAGAAAGGTCAGGGGCCCTACTGAGAAACAATAATATAATGACAATAACAACAATAAGCGAGTTTAAATGATAATAATTTCCGAAATTAACAACAATAAATGATTACGCAATCGTCTACAATTAAGCTAACAACAAATAGTCAACTCGATAAAACAAGTCCGGGACCTGTGGGAATCGAACCCACAGTCCCATTGACGGTACCTCTGGGTCTCCGGGAATCGAACCCGCGGCCCATGTCTCGATAAATAATCAATAACTCGGGATCCCGGGAATCGAACCCACGGTCCCTACCAATAACTCGGGATCTTGGGAATCGAACCCGTAGTCCCTACTAATAACTCGGGATCTCGGGAATCGATCCCGTAGTCCCTACCAATAACTCGGGATCTCGGGAATCGAACCCGTAGTCCCTACCAATAACTCGGGATCTCGGGAATCGAACCCGTAGTCCCTACCAATATCACGCGGGTCTCTGGGAATCGAACCCACAGCCCTGGGTCTCCGGGAATCGAACCCGCAGTCCACAAACAATATCACTCCGGGTCTCTGGGAATCGAACCCACAGCCCTGGGATATCCGGGAATTGAACCCGCAGTCCACAAACACATCAAATAAAGAAATTAGACAACTAAACAGTTAAGTGCTACCTAATCATGCTTTTCTAACAACTACCGGATAAAAGTATCAAATTAATAGCCCAAGACAGGAATATCGCTCATCGAACGTTTGAAATAAAGTACGTGTTCAACAACCGGCGCATGTACACGCCCGTCACCTCGCGTACAAGGCATTTAAACTATCACATAATATCCTAGGGGTGAAAATTCCCCCACACGAGGTTAGACAAGCCACTTACCTCGACTCCGGTACAAAACCGCTATGAAACAACTCTCTTGCCGCGAATGTCGGCCTCCACAAGTGTAGAATCTGATAAAAATCAATAGAATCACATCAAAATAGGTCAATTGGGCATTACCCGATCAAAACAACTCAAAATACGCCAAAAACCCACAAGTTGCCAAAACTCGACTTTCGGTACGCTTATCGAAAAATCACGAAAATTATATATTCGGGTTCCTTATCTCAATACCAGTCTAGGCATATAAAATTTACCAAAATCGGACTCCATTTGCCCACTCAAATCAGAGATTTTCTAACATTTAGGCCTGGGGCTCAAACCCACCTTTAATCTTCCAATTTCAGTGAAATAATCACGGATTTCATAATAAACCAACGAATTAAGGTCAAGAAACTTACCCCCTATGATTTCCCGATGATATCCCAGCGTTTCTACTTCAAAATCCTCTCTTGGAGCTCAACAATGGCGGTTTTGGTGTGTTAGGCCGCGACTGAAATGTTCTGGACTTAAAGTCACTGCCAGGCCATTTTACTCTACGCGATCGCAGCACTGGGCTTGCGATGGCGATGCACAAAATATGGGCGGTCTAATTTTCCTCTACGCGATCGCGTGACCCTGGACGCGATCGCAGTGAACATCTCAGCAACCCTACGCGATCGCAAACGTACTAACGCGATCGCGAAGAACAAACTCGTCCGGCTCCCCAACTACCCTACGCGATCGCATACTCCCTCACGCGATCGCACTGCTTCCGAGCAATACCCTACGCGATCGCATACTCCCTCACGCGATCGCACTGGTTCAACCTCCAGACTTACGCGATCGCAGGCTTTACTTCACGATCGCAGAGCTCAGGATTTCTCCCTTACGCGATCGCATGGCCATCTCCGCGATCGCGGAGAGCAAAATTGTTCTGCAGTTATTGCAGCAGAACAGCAGTGCCTTTTGGCACAAATTGGTCCGTTTGGACCCCCGAATTCATCCCGAGGCTCCCGGGACCCCAACAAAAACCACCAACATACTCCAAAACACGATATGAACTCGTTCAAATCATAAAAACACGTCTAACAACATCAAAACCCATAATTCACATCGAATTCAAGCCTAAATTTCTTAAAACTTTCCGAATTGCACATTCAATCTAAAACCCGACCAAACGACGTCCGAATGACCCTGAAACTTTGCGGACGTATCCAAATTCACATAACGAAGCTACAGAAATTGTCGGAATTCCATTCCGACCCCCGGATCAAAATCTCACCTATCGTTCGGATTTGCCAAAATTTCAACCTTCGGCATTTCAAGCCTAATTGAGCTACGGACCTCCAAAATACATTCCGAACGCGCTCCCAACCCCGAAATCACCTAACGGAGCTAATGGAACCATCGGATTTCCGTTCCGAGATCGTCTTAACATTGTTCCGGCTACGGACCATTTTCTAGCTTTAAAGCTCTCATTCAGGGACTAAGTGTCCCAAAATGCTCCAAATTTCAGAACCGACTCTCCCGGCAACCCACAATAGCAGAAATGAACTTAGGGGAACAGTTAAATTAGGGATTGGGGCGTAATTTTCTAAAACGACCGGTCGGGTCGTTACATCTTCCCACACTTAAAGATTCGTTTGTCCTCGAACGAGCATAGAAAACATACCTGGAGTAGTGAAAAGATGAGGGTACTGGCTGCGCATATCCTGCTCGGTCTCCCAAGTTTCCCCCTCGACCGGCTGACCCCGCCACTGAACCTTTACCAAAGCGATGTTCTTTGACCTTAGCTTTCTGACATGCCTGTCTAGAATGGCTATTGGCTCCTCAACATAAGACAAATCCTCGTCTAGCTGAACAAAAGTGAAATCCAACTTATGTGACGGGTCACCATGGTATCTCCGAAGCATAGAGACATGAAATACGGAATGGACTCCGGTTAGGCTGGGAGGTAAGGCCAACTCATAAGCAACCTCCCCGACATGCCTCAAAATCTCAAAAGGGCCAATAAATCTAGGACTCAGCTGAGCACATTAGCCTGATATATCTGAAGATATTCCCTCTTGTTTAACAATTAAGTCTTAGAGCCTAATTCCAACATCCGAAATTCTGTGTCAGACTTGTTTTCATCAAGAGATCACTCAATATTCCTCAAACGCCGTCCTCAAACATGACTGCATAACCTTGCTGGATTCTTACCTTGCAACACAAAATCCATAGGACCACGAAAATATATATATTTTGTTTTGACCAAATCAGCCAAAAATTCGATGAATCAGATGCTCTCATTGCACCTCATGGTCTACATAGGTCTTGTTCTAACTTTCACAATACTGACATGACAGAAGAGATGTGCCGATATTCATAACCAACTACTGAATCAACAATTCATTAGGGATATATACTCCTGACAGGATCCATTACCTTGTCCTAAACTAGAGGATGATCCTTTCCTCTATAATATACTTCATATAATCGGTTTGCACTGACCCCAAATCACATAATCTCATCTCACCCAGTACGAACTGCTCAGGCGATAAGCCACATCAGACATAATCAAAAGTCCCACAAGATGATACAATGTGCTAGTAGGCTATTAATTCGTATGTGGTACAAAAGGAAGGCGAACACTAGAGAGAACTATTCAACTCTCACACTATCATGGACCTCCTCAGAAAAATAGGAAACAGAACACATAAAAGCAATTATAGACACTGAAATAAACATCACACTGTTGCGGCGTGCAACCCGATCCCAACAATATGACCATGGCGGCGTGCCACCCGATCCCAACAATATATCCATGGCGGCGTGCCACCCGATCCAAACAATATAGACTCACACAAAGAGTCATATGTCGAGCTGAATAGCTCATCACATCAAAATACTGAATATCGATCATAAGCACACTAAGGTGCATGATATCGGACTCAATGAAAACATATAGCGCTATAGGCTATGAACTCAAGCACAACTGAGGTGCGACATAAGATATGAGCCTCAAGAGCCATCATGCTCATATAACATCACCGCTAAGCGGAACCTCAACACATAAGGAACTTACCAAGCCGTCGCACACTCATACGGCGCAATATATCTTTACTTGAATTAACCAACCGCGAAATAAGACCGCGACTATCCCTCCATAAAGGGCGCATTGCTGGAAGAAACATAACTGGCCTGACGCAAGGCTCACTTCCACATTCAAATCTATCCACCGACCTTAAGTCTATCCTGGTCGTGCCAAGCTAAGTCAATAATATTTCACAGGTCTATAACCCACTAAGCAGAGTGCCCTCCGGGCATAAGTTCTCAAATGGATGATATCACCAAAATCCTCATACTTGGTTTAAATTTCTAACCAATCAAGTGACTACAAGTCACACCTATACAATCTTCTTGTGGGTCAAGCTCCCACCATCTTCCGAATAATTAAACGGACTTGCACATTCAGCCCACCGGCTGCACTAACACTGAAAAGCGATCAGGAGTCCCTAACCGGGATGTGAAGCCTTTCTCATAGAACACCGATCTCAAATGATACTGATGTTAATACCCATCTTACTCAAAACACTGACACTCTTTCCCTGCTCATCCGAGCTCTTTATATCACATTCATTGACCAAACTGTGACCTTGGTCCTTACTTCAAATTTCATACTACTCGCTGCACCCCACGTGCCAATATACGATAGACACAATTTCCATCATAGCTCTAGAACTGGCGATAGGCTAATACTTCATCACATAAGACCTTCCATTTAACTCATTTTAGGAGAACTATAGCAACACACGGTGAGTTCTCATAACCGTTGAATATGCCAATCTCTAAGTAGTGGTCCAAGCCACCATAACCCTTTCCGAGATCTGCCTACTCATAACAGGCCCCTAACAGAAGAATACTTCAGAATTACATCAATCACTGCGGCCGACAAGTCTCAAATGCACCGCCACAAATCACATGCATAATTCGATCACGTTGCATGAATCGATCATTGACACCAATACGCCAACTCAACTATGGCTGATCAATCTACTTCCTTCCAGGTTATCCTTGATTGCCTTAGAAATGTTAATATCTTCCTTCAATACCTAACTTATTCCAACCGCACTTACCCCGAGTGACCTTAAATCATGAGGCCATGCTATCTCAAGAACGACGACCATTTCATGTCTCTCAAATACTACACCACAAGTCAAAACATCATAGATCGTTTTGTGCCTTTCTTCATAAGTTGCTTCAAAAGCTTGAGCCTCAACTGTACTTATAGACTCAGAATTATCAGGCACCACACTTTACCTCTTGAATTCACTAGGACCGCTATTGAGAACCATCCGGTTCTAACTTGCCCAGTACGCAACCAACTCTACTGAATTTCTTTATAACATATGAATACCCTCTCGATAAAGCACCCAGCGGAATCACTTCCCGCGAAGCCTGCACCTATACGAGGCATAAATCATAAATTTTTTCCTCAAGTTTGAACATGAGACAGTAAGGCTAACCATAACATGCATTCAACAATTCATATACTTAAATTGCCACTCATGGTCTTTTTCCGTAGCTGCAATACTCCATTAATACGCTAATATCCAGAATTCACACAGGTAATTAACCATGCAACCCAATCTTAAGTGGTGGGACTCTCCCACTTAGCCCAAAGCCACTATTACACGACTCTCGAACACATTAGAACCATTCTCTCGAGTCATTTACTATTATTCAACTGCAATTGACTTGATCCAACGAATATAACCACATGTGCTCTATTAGCACCCTAACATCATAGGGTATGACCTCATCCCAATACAACCAAACATCTTCTCGCTCCATGCACCGAGCATTCTCTACCAACAACATCTTAAAACATACTATGATTCTCACACGCCCACGCAGCACCATGTAGCCTTTGTCAAATATTTCCCTGCTGATAATAAAATGCAGAGTTTATTAGGGACACAGGAACATATAAAGTCCCAACATTATACCATACGAGCCTTAACTCTTGCCCATCCGCAAGTTTTCAAGAACTTTTGAATAACACATAAATATATCGCAGGTCAAATCCGATATGACACATGACCTATAATTAGATCGTTGATAGTGAAATCCTTTCACTTGACACGAAGCCTTAAGATACATCTTGCTAATCCATGATACTAGCCTTTAACATTCGTACGTTTTCATCATAAGACAAGCCAAAGACATTCGTTTGGTACATGTCCTTCTTAAGACAGTTAAACTCATTTCCCACCAGTATCTCTGCTGTCTGAATCCTTCGCTAAATAGATATCTCATGTGAACCATATAGTCTTTATTACCACCAACTATCTTTAGATCTACGTCCACTTTGTGATTTTTACCATTGTTGTGACGATTTGGTAGTTAAGTAAGTCTTCTCAAGACCGTACTTATCAATCGAATGTCGGAATCTAGTGCACCCCCATGTGCACAATTGAAGATCTCTCAATTCTCTTGCATTATCGATATGGATGACACGCGGTAACAATGGTTGAGTAAATTCTTGACTCCCTTGAAATTCCTCTGCAGCATCACGAACCGTCGGCGCATACTTGATACCGAGTGCGCAATTTTAATACACGAGTGGATGCAAAAGAACATATGACATAGGCTCTAACTGAATAAATGGCGCACGATAAGGAATTCAAAGAATTGAAGAGTTTCCTAAACAGTTACATAGCCCCCCGTAGATAAATACAGACGTCTCCGTATCGATCAGCGAGACTCTAAGTAACCGGTCTGTGTCCCGTGACTCCTATGAACCTAGAGCTCTGATACCAACTTGTCACGACCCTAGTTCACCAATCGTGAACATGTCGTGATGGCACCCAGTTCCCACGACTAGGTAAGCCTAACACGTTGCGGAATATACAAGCTATGAACACTTAAATAAGAAAACAACGGAAAAAATAGGGTAAAATATATGTAATCCGTGCCACTTGGCACATACATCCGTCAACACCATGAATAAAACACTACCAAGATCCGGAATCCCACGATAACACAGACTAAAAGAGAATATACAACTGTGGCTCTACGTGTAAGGAGTGTCTAACAACGAAATGAAGGAAAAATGCCAACTAGTACTATTAGAGTAGAAGGAAAAGCCTCTGGATCCGCGGACGTAGCAGATCATACCTCGAGGTCTCCCAGAAAGTTGCGGAATCACCTAGCACGGGCCTGCTCTGATGTACCTAGATCTGCACAGTAAAAGTGTGCAGAAGAGTAGCATGAGTACACCACGGCGGTACTCGGTAAGTGCCAAGCCTAACCTCGATGGAGTAGTGACGAGGAAGGTCAGGGCCCTACTGAGAAACAAATAATATAATGATAATAACAATAATAAGGAGTTTAAATGATAATAATTTCCGAAATTAACAACAATAAATGATTACTGCAATCGTCTACAATTAAGCTAACAACAAATAGTCAACTCAATAAAACAAGTCCAGGACCTGTGGGAATCGAACCCACAGTCCCATTGACAGTACCTCTGGGTCTCCGGGAATCGAACCCGCAGCCCGTGTCTCAATAAATAATCAATAACTCAGGATCTCCGGGAATCGAACCCGTAGTCCCTACCAATAACTCAGGATCTCGGGAATCGAACCCGTAGTCCCTACTAATAACTCAGGATCTCGGGAATCGAACCCGTAGTCCCTACCAATAACTCAGGATCTCGGGAATCGAACCCGTAGTCCCTACCAATAACTCAGGATCTCGGGAATCGAACCCGTAGTCCCTACCAATATCACGCCGGGTCTCCGGGAATCGAACCCACAGCCCTGGGTCTCCGGGAATCGAACCCGCAGTCCACAAGCACAGCCAATAAAGGAATCCACAGAGAGAATAATTATGCTTAACTATAACTTCACCGAAAAATAGTGCCAATAATTAACAAGGAGTTCAAATAAGGCAATTAGACAACTAAACAGTTAAGTGCTACCTAATCATGCTTTTCTAACAACTACCGGATAAAAGTATCAAATTAATAGCCCAAGACAGGAATATCGCTCATCGAACGTTTGAAATAAAGTACGTGTTCAACAACCGGCGCATGTACACGCCCGTCACCTCGCGTACAAGGCATTTAAACTATCACATAATATCCTAGGGGTGAAAATTCCCCCACACGAGGTTAGACAAGCCACTTACCTCGACTCCGGTACAAAACCGCTATGAAACAACTCTCTTGCCGCGAATGTCGGCCTCCACAAGTGTAGAATCTGATAAAAATCAATAGAATCACATCAAAATAGGTCAATTGGGCATTACCCGATCAAAACAACTCAAAATACGCCAAAAACCCACAAGTTGCCAAAACTCGACTTTCGGTACGCTTATCGAAAAATCACGAAAATTATATATTCGGGTTCCTTATCTCAATACCAGTCTAGGCATATAAAATTTACCAAAATCGGACTCCATTTGCCCACTCAAATCAGAGATTTTCTAACATTTAGGCCTAGGGCTCAAACCCACCTTTAATCTTCCAATTTCAGTGAAATAATCACGGATTTCATAATAAACCAACGAATTAAGGTCAAGAAACTTACCCCCTATGATTTCCCGATGATATCCCAGCGTTTCTACTTCAAAATCCTCTCTTGGAGCTCAACAATGGCGGTTTTGGTGTGTTAGGCCGCGACTGAAATGTTCTGGACTTAAAGTCACTGCCAGGCCATTTTACTCTACGCGATCGCAGCACTGGGCTTGCGATGGCGATGCACAAAATATGGGCGGCCTAATTTTCCTCTACGCGATCGCGTGACCCTGGACGCGATCGCAGTGAACAACTCAGCAACCCTACGCGATCGCAAACGTACTAACGCGATCGCGAAGAACAAACTCGTCCGGCTCCCCAACTACCCTACGCGATCGCATACTCCCTCACGCGATCGCACCTGCTTCCGACCAATACCCTACGCGATCGCATACTCCCTCACGCGATCGCACTGGTTCAACCTCCAGACTTACGCGATCGCAGGCTTTACTTCGCGATCGCAGAGCTCGGGATTTCTCCCTTACGCGATCGCATGGCCATCTCCGCGATCGCGGAGAGCAAAATTGTTCTGCAGTTATTGCAGCAGAACAGCAGTGCCTTTTGGCACAAATTGGTCCGTTTGGACCCCCGAATTCATCCCGAGGCTCCCGGGACCCCAACAAAAACCACCAACATACTCCAAAACACGATATGAACTCGTTCAAATCATAAAAACACGTCTAACAACATCAAAACCCATAATTCACATCGAATTCAAGCCTAAATTTCTTAAAACTTTCCGAATTGCACATTCGATCTAAAACCCGACCAAACGACGTCCGAATGACCCGAAACTTTGCGGACGTATCCAAATTCACATAACGAAGCTACAGAAATTGTCGGAATTCCATTCCGACCCCCGGATCAAAATCTCACCTATCGTTCGGATTTGCCAAAATTTCAACCTTCGGCATTTCAAGCCTAATTGAGCTACGGACCTCCAAAATACATTCCGAACGCGCTCCCAACCCCGAAATCACCTAACAAAGCTAATGGAACCATCGGATTTCCGTTCCGAGATCGTCTTAACACCTGTTCCGGCTACGGGCCATTTTCTAACTTTAAAGCTCTCATTTAGGGACTAAGTTTCCCAAAATACTCCAAATTTCAGAACCGACTCTCCCGGCAAACCACAATAGCAGAAATGAACTTAGGGGAACAGTTAAATTGGGGATTGTGGCGTAATTTTCTAAAACGACCGGTCGGGTCGTTACATCTTCCCACACTTAAAGATTCGTTTGTCCTCGAACGAGCATAGAAAACATACCCGGAGTAGTGAAAAGATGAGGGTATCGGCAGTGCATATCCCGCTCGCTCTCCCAAGTCACCTCCTTGGCCGGCTAATCCCGCCTCTGAACCTTTACTGAAGCAATGTTCTTTGATCTCAACTTTCTGACCTGTCTGTCCAAATGGCTATTGGCTCCTCAACATAAGACAAATCCTCGTCTAGCTGAACAGAAGTGAAATCCAACCTATGTGACGGGTCACCATGGTATCTCCGAAGCATAGAGACATGAAATACGGAATGGACTCCGGTTAGGCTGGGAGGTAAGGCCAACTCATAAGCAACCTCCCCGACATTTAGGGACTAAGTGTCCCAAAATACTCCAAATTTCAGAACCGACTCTCCCGGCAAACCACAATAGCATAAATGAACTTAGGGGAACAGTTCAATTGGGGATTGTGGCGTAATTTTCTAAAACGACCGGTCGGGTCGTTACACTATAGCATAATTTTTTATCACCTCTTTCAATGTAGACTTATCTTTGTATACTTGTCCAGCAATAACCTCTTTCTGATCAGTCTTTGTTATTATCAAATCCTTGTTTTGTTCGAGAATTCCAATTGTTTCTCCAGAATTGATAAGCTCTATAGGCATAGTATCATCTGTTTCAACATCATAACTTTCAAGTACTTCTTCAATTTGCACTATATCCCCTTGATTTACACCATCATCTTCGCTAAGTTCTTTCTCTGTTGTTGTTATGCAAATAGGATACATCCCAAATTGTCGATTTTCTTTTTTCAATTCTACATACACTTTGTATCCCATATCATTGTCTATTTCCATTGGTGTACGATTTCCATCCACAATGTATCGAATTTTAATGGTATTTGAGTTCAAATCAATACCCAGTTGATTCGAAATTGAACATACAAGATCTTTGAAGGAACCAAACTCTTTAATAAGTATTCCCTCAATTGAAAAGTCGACATAATCTCCCTCATCGTTCCACTTTCCTGAATGTCGCAACAACACTGTTAAGCCAGTCATATGTATTTTCTGCAATTGTATACGTATGAATTGATTTGTAATGCTCTGTTTTTTGTCGTTAATTGGGTCAATATAGAACAAATTTCATATGGATTTCGTTTATTTAAGTTAGTTAACTAAAATAGTGGAAATCAAATTTTTTTTGGATATCCTTCCGTTTTTGTCTTATTCATATTCCCCAGATTTGTACTTACCCGTTACTATTTTCACGCTAAATACATATTAATACACTTAAATACAGTTTGGCATTTATAGCAATCCCAATTTATGCGGCGGATCTTAATGTTGTATTATTAAATACAACTTGTTTAATACACTAAATACATTATAGAATACCGTAAAACATTCTTATATCATGTAATATTAAAAATGATTTCTATTTATTGTTAATTAGGTCTTTATGAATGCTCTTTATGAAAAATTATCTAGATTATACTACTTTTACTACTGGCCCAATAACTAAAAGAGCAGACTCTGCCCAACTTCTTTTAGCAAATCGGAATCACGATTAGAACTGTGACTATTTTCCTTCCGAAAGAGGCTTCTTCTCTTACGGGTTGAATTCTGAAAATTATGACCTCAAGAATGAGTAATCCTCTCATTTGCCTTCATCCTTAGACAAGTTAGCCCATTGAACCACCACTTTGTTGCCTTTTTTTTTTTTTACTAATTTTATTTTTAAAATGCCTATTTGTTTAGCTAAAATTTTCCCATCATTAGAACAGAATGGAGACTCCTACGGTGCAACAATCCACCCTTTATCTTCTTATTCGACTGTGATACATAAAATATTGGGTTGATTTGGAACCTAGGGGCAATTTGAGTTCTTATGTTACATGCCCTATCTTCCTGATCATCTTATACGATCCATAAAACTTAGCTGCCAACTTCAAATTCTTCCTCACTACGATGGATATCTGCCTATATGGTGGCACCTACCTACCTGCCCTTCGCCTCTAGGCAGCTAGATGACTAGTGTGGTAACCAGTGCTATAATCGTCGGTTGCTGACCTTATTGCACTGCCTTTCTCCGAAGCCTAGGGCAGAACATCCTCACGTGACCAATATCCCCGCACTCGAAATAACCTCTCGGCGGTAGAGTGTTGACCTGAAGTCCGACCCTGATGGGATGAAGGCCTACTGGAGGAACCCTGAATAGCTGGCGAGCGGTAGGAGCTATCTGGAATGTCACTGAAATAAGGCCGCATTGGAGCACCCCTGGAGAGCGGCGATGGTGGATATGTGGGCCAGCTAGACTGACCCATCACAAACTAACCTCTGCCTCTAGCCGGAGCACTACTAAACCCTCCAGAATATCGAAACTGCTTATCCCTCGTTACTTGCTCTCGGCTCTAGTGATGAACACACTCGATCCTCCGAGCTATCTCCACAACCAGCCCGTACAAAGTCCCTATCTCAACCTCTCGCACTGTAATGGCCTAGATATCAGAGTGCAAACCTGCAACAAACGTCCTCACTCTCTTTGTGTCAGTAGGAAGTATCATAAGTGCATGGCAAGATAACTCAGTGAATCTCGCCTCATAGTCGGTCACCGACATCTAACCGACTAGCCCTACTAGAGCTGCTCGAACTGAAATCGCAACTCTTGCCTCTAAGAGCGGGGAATATAACTATCTAAGAAGAGGCGTGTGAACTGGTCCCCCGTTATAGGAGGAGAACCCGTTGATCTGCCAAGAAGATAGGACTGCCACCATTAACGGGCCCTGCCCTCCATCTGAAAGGTGGTAAAGTCCACCATGTGGGACTTCAATATCCTCATGTTATGAAGTCTACCCCTGCACCGATCAATAAAGTCCTAGGGGTCCTCGTGTCGCTCACCTCCAAAGATAGGAGGGTGTAGCGTGGTCCATCTATCTAATAGCTTTTGCGGCTCGCCGATCGCAGTTAGCGTGGTCCTCCAGAGAATAAGAGAAAGACACTTAGCACAATATCAACCGCACGATAGGAGATGAAGAAGAGTAGTTTCACACCCTATAGCTTCTCAAAGATAAGTACGCACGTCTCCGCTTCGATCCTCGACTCTATTAGGCATGCGAACCTAGTGCTCTAATACCATGTTGTCACAACCTAATTTCTCCTATAGGCCGTGATTAGGGCTGCTTATCGGGCGAATCGAACGGTTTTTTACTCTTAACGGTTCGGCTTATTGGTTATCGGCTTTTAAATATATTAATCCGCTAGCCACCCAATAAAATATTAGGCATTATCTGTTAGCTATTATCAGACGGTTTATCGGCCTAGTTGAATATGTATACAAAAGACTATTTTGGTCCTTCGTGTTACACTGTTACTAGTAAATACCAGCAAAAAGATAGTTTACTTTGCATGTATTCCCACAATTTTTCACTGTTACCTTCGATGGCCGTAAAACACAAGCCACTTCTTGTTAGTCATCGATGGATCTTAACTTAATTCAACTGGTGGATAACTGCAACACATTGGATGAAATATATGATCTCTGGAAAAAACTGGATGGATAAATCGTTACTCTTGAGGCCAGCCACTAAAAAAAAAAAAAATAGAGCAACAAAGAAAAAGCTTCAATGTTAGACAACTAAGCAAATTCGATAAGCCGATAAGAAAATTGAAAGTATATAGAAACAACAGAGTTGACATAGCCTTTCCTATGCAATATAATATTAAGTACTGTATTATATAACACAAGCTTATAATAAGTTTTCTTTTAGAGTTAACTTCTACCTATAAAGAAATCCCAGATTAATCTCCATCTAATTTCATTCTGTCCGTTCTCATTTCTTGGTGCGATATTAGATTGAAGGAGAGAAAGGAAAGCAAGGGGTTTATATGTTTGTACACAAAATTATTAATGGATAAGCATCTTAATTATACTTGAAATAAACAACATTTTGCACCAATAAATTGTTTCGGAGAGAAAATAATAAGGATAGATTAAGCACTAGATGTCCCTCCTCGGCTGGCAAACAGAAAAACATGGAGTTGGAGGGGTATAGAACCATGGCAAGGAGCAACATTAAAACATACTTACCTGGACGGGGTCAATGGGTGATCAATAAGATCCATGGCCTAGGTTAGTGACCTCCATTGCACTTTGGAGGGGTGCCTGCCTAAGGTCGATTCAAGTGGTCGAGCCTACGTCATAATTTGTGACAGCGGGGGCTTGCGTTTGCGCAGCCCCTACCCAATTTTTCACCTAAAACTTTCTGCTCAATGGGTTATAAACTGTCCAATGGGTTACTTGGAGCGGGTTAATGGGTGATCAATAAGATCCATGGCCTAGGTTGGTGACCTTCATATCGATCCAAGTGGTCGAGCTTATGTCATAATTTGTGACAGTGGGAGCTTGCGTTCGCACAGCTCCTACCCAATTCTTCACCTAAAATTTTCTGCTCAATGGGTTATAAACTGTCTAAAAGCCAGGAATTCCATCAATGAGTTTTTTATTTCTACACAAAATAAAGTAATCTTAATGTAGCCTGCTCTGTTTTCTGCAATTCAAACACTAGATAGACAACCTTAATTGGAGGTTCAAGATATTTAGTCCAACACCTTTACACGCGACATTTCATCATAATCAGGTATGAGCATCTATTTCTTTCCCAATCAGCAAGAAACAGCAAGAAACTGTGACAATCAACGCTAAATGGAGAGACAGACTCAATGCTACTTCAGAAATGCATCAAAAGAGACATGCACTATACCGTAATACATACGGGTATACGTATACGTGAACTTCAGAGGCGAACTCAGGATTTGAGCGCAGTGGAAGCACCGCTATATACATATATGTCTTAGCTAGTAACGATAAAATCTGACGTGCTAATTCCTCATAAACTCAATGATTTTGAATCAGTGACCGAAAGATGTTAAAAAATATCATAAACTTAAGTCTAATAACATCAAGATTAATGGTCTGTTAAGCTGTCCAAGTAGAGTCTCAATCATGCCATTTTGAATTGACGAATATCGCATAAGGATTTGGTTTTTTATTATTGTTTGTACAGAAGTTTTTATTGAATTACTACTTATTTTTATACATATCAAGAAAATAGTAAAGCTTATAAACTTAATTATCACAATGAAGAAGGTGATTGACTTCTTGCTAATGGAATATCTTATGCCCTTCCAATTTCCTTTAATCTTTTTATGTTTCTCTCTATTACCTTTTCAATATCTGGAAGAAGGATGTTTCTCAAAATTAGCAGATTCATGATGGCGCTCGAACCTAGGTAATATAGCAAGTGAAGGAACACATACGAAATGCTAAACCAGTCACGCAATCAAAATATTTAATGGGTCCTTGTTATATATACACGATTTTTGCCGAGGCTAACGGATTCCGGTGACCCCTATAGTCCCTATGTAGGTCTGCCCCTGGTGAACTCAATAACTTTTGCCTAGACAGTGTATATGTGTTAAAATGTTCATATAAATATTTAGCCGTGAACCCAGTTATTATTGTAAATTTACTTAAAGTTATCTTAGAAACACGTAAACTTCAAATCCTAAATCCACTACATGCGACATTACATAATAAATCAGCTTCCAGCATCTATTTTTCACAATCTGCATGAACCTGAAACGAATAAAAGTTTAAAGCAACTATACGAATAAATCAAACGACAGAGCATAGCGATCCACAAAGCCGTTTCTATTTAAAAATCTAGACTTTAAACCACAGAGTTTGAAGAAAACAGTGAAGAGACTAAAGTGGAAGCAGAGAGTTGACTCCCACATCGTAAAAGAAGGAGTAAGTCCAAACTTCTTGTTAGATATAAAAGGTTACTTAAGCAGAGCAAAAAACTCACGCAGCCACGCAATGAGCACAAAGCGAACTATTCTTTCGCCTTTTACTAAAGAATACCGTGTGCTCGTTGCATTTAGTGGCATACGCTTATTTTTGGAGGGGTTCTCAAATTGAGTGCTCCTACAATTCCAGTTTTAGTCTTTGATATTTAATAGGGATATAAGTGGAATTAACTTGAAGACTTCGTGGGTTATATCCTATATTAATCTTTCTGAATGAAATTGATAATTTATCACTGCAGTTGGGAGTAACTTACACTTATTTTATCTTCTGGAAAAAGAATACTCAAATATTTATTTGTCTAAAAGAAATGTGACATTCTATTTAGGGAGTTCTTATTAGCTCTACTTATATGAGTAAGTTTGAATAGAAAAATAATTAGCTACTGATATGAGTAAGTTTGAATTGAAACGAAAAAGGGTTTGAAATACGCCTCTACTATAGGAAATAGGACATCAAAGCGTTAAAAGTTGACCCCTTATATGTCATTGCCGTCTAAAAATGGGCTAAAAAATATCCTTATTCACTAACCGAAGATATGTAAATCCACGTGGAATTATATTACAACGTAGAAGGGCATTTTAGACCCTTTTCGGATTGTACAAGGTCATATACGAGTCAGTTATAGTAGTCAATTCTCAAATACTTCACTCCATATCAGTTTACTCACACACCAATTTTAGACTAACAAACTAATTATCACGTCAAGTAACTCAATCATAGACACAAACTAATTATCACAACAAGTAACTCAATCATAGACAGAAATATTAAAATAAATGGGAATGGCTTCATTATATCCTTGCAAAAAAAATTATTCCATGATAAAACACAATAATTAAGACACAATAACACTAACATTATATATCATTTCCCCCCTAATGCAAAGAACATAACAAAACATCCCAATATCACACAAAAGAAAATCGACATCTTCTTTCGACATTTAGCATCACGCAGAGGTGAATACTCTAATCAACCATTTTCTTCATTAGAACATTTCTTTCCAATTTTCTTCATTGGAGCATTAGGTAAGCTTCTAAGGGTTGATTCGTGTACTTCATCCACCACCAGGGGAAGATATGCAAATATGTATTGAAGTTCCTTTGGAAAAACCTTTAAATACACATGTTAATATTGGCCACCATAGACAACAAATTCATTATGAAGGACTAAACGTACTTTGCACGATCTGTGGGTGTTTTGGCCATGCTAAACACAACTGTACTTCTATTACTAACACCTCTATGGGGATCAATTCTACATCACTTCCTACAGCTCCTAAACCAAATCCAGAAGGTGAATGGCATCTAGTGGAATTTCCTCGAAGATTTCAATGTATAAATAGAACTTCCAAAGCCACCATGAACATGGCGGTGGAACTAGCAGCATCAAATAAGCAGCTGCATGAACCAGGTAAGTACCCTATCCCTCATGGATACAAAATAGGCTAGTCTAACTTAGAGAGGCCCAATAAGACCCAGCCCAACATAGAAGGTATTAATAAATTAGCTGGTTAGCCCAATCAATTAATAATAGTAATGGCCCAACCCTCGTAGATGCATACTCTGAAGGGTCACCTAGTTTTCTTACTAATTCAAAACCTTTTAATGACCTTAACTCTTCTCAAGTTGGTCTTTTAAACTATTTTAATAATTTGCCACCGGATTCAACGAATCACTTAAAAGATGGCCTCATAATTAAGACTTCTGAATTACCTCTTTACACTCCCACTCCCCTAGATTCTACCATTAATCCAAATAACCCTACAGAGACACATAAGCTATCCTCTCCACCTACCCTTTCTGCCTCTCATCTTAACTACTCTAAGCTTGCCAACTCGGATAAAGATCCGTCCCTACTTGACACCTCCCCATCAATAATTAGCCTGCCAAATGTAAACTTGCATGCTACAGTATTACCAGCTAGTAGAATACAAAACTACACTCCTCCCAGGAACACTATGATTATACTTCATGTGATAATTCTTCCCTATCGAGTTCAATTCCCAATTTGCCACCCTTGCACTATCGACTCAACAACTGTTTATTAAGTCATCTTCTTCCTTAACACACTCACAGAACACACTTTCAAAGTTGATTACCAACTTAGAAAATGCAACGTCCTTTTCTTCTTCACAGCCCTCACTGTTCAATCATTCAGGAAAACCTTCAAGCAAATAACGAACTCTTTCACCTTCCCCGCCTGATCATGCAAGGACCCTAGTTACCCCACATATCAAATCCAATGGTTTACATCTCCCAGGTTACCTCGACAGACCAACCTCTCCTGGATGGAGATGGGGTTACAGGGCCATGCAGGGATCTTCACCACAGAATTGAATGGGCAGGAAGTGATACTCCTCATCCAAAAACCCTCTCATCTAGCAGAGAATGTAACGGATGGGATGAGGTCGTGTTTGGAGGCTTACACACAGAACCAATGGTTCACCACTCAAACTCCACTTCTAGTACAATCTCAACCATCATCCTCGAACCATCCATGGGATTATCCAATGAATCCCTCAAATCTCCATGAAAATCTAGTCATCGGTCTGATGCCCCTTTACCCGCCACACCGTATGGGCCAAACTTTTGCTCCATGGTTCCAATCTCTCAATTCATTCAACCCACTATCCCTATATGCCAGTCCTTTGAGTCCCATGGACAGTTTCAGTGCACTAGAGTCTCCCCCCAATACCTCCACAATCACCATACGTACTAGACAGTCCCACAACGCGCGCATTAGCAGAGACTCTATTGGAAATAAGAGAAACGAGGACGAAATTCTGGTGGCTAAAGGGGATTATCCTTTACGACGTCAAAGAACAGTACGAATAAAAGTTTATTCTCAAGTGTCCACCAGATCTAGAAGCATGGAGTCTAAATTTCAGGAAAACTCTAAATCCATCAATAGTGAAGTACACTATGGTAGTTATTCCCACTCTTCAGCAGACTCCGCTGGTGAGTGTAGAGTAGACAACACCACTTCCTATGCAGAGGACCCAAGTTCCAGTGGAACAAATCTCTTACCCTAGTTCTTTTATGAACATCATAGTGTGGAATTGAAGGGGTTCGCATAACCCTGAATTTAGGCATCACTTTCAATCCTTATTAGACAACCATAGGCTTGTGCTAGTAATATTGTTAGAAACCACATGCATGATCATTCTAGGCTTCGTGATGACTTTAACTTTACCCATATAGCTCAAGTACCAGCTAATGGACTTTTAGGGGGTTTGGTAGTTCTATGGAAAGAAGAGGGTATTATAGACCGTTGCCTTGCTAACTATGATTGTATTAATTTATATCCGGATGCTATAGTTAATCACTTGCCACGAACTTACTCTGACCACTGTCCCTTTCTATTAACTTTAGAGCCTACTAATTGACTTACTAAAAAAATATTTAGGTTTGAAACTATGTGGACAACACACCCTCAATTCCCTAATTTGGATTGAAATATATGGTCAGGAATTTATAACCTGCCTCTCACTACTTAAATGTTCCAGGATGCTGTCACCATTTGGAATAAAGATCAGTTTGGTAACATTTAAAAAAAAAGGAATCTTCTTGCTAGACTCGCAGGCATCCAGGCTTCAATTCATTATCCTACGAGTCTCTTTTTACAAAAACTTGAACTAGATCTTTCCTTGGAATATAGTAAAATTTTACAGCTTGAGGAGCAATTTTGAAAATTAAAATCCCGTATAAATTGGTTAAATACTAGTGATTCCAATACTAATTTTTTCCATCTCACTACTATTAATAGACGTAGAAGGAACATAATTTTTAACCTTCGTGACTCAGTAGGTAATTGGATTTCTCAACATGCAGAACTAGATAGTTACATCACTAATTTTTATCATAATCTATACACAACGGATCAATTGACTTCTCCAAGATACTACACTGATAATTCTCCTTCTACTCTTTCTATGAATGGCATTAGTATGTTAAGTCAACCCTTTAGTCCTTCAGATATTAAGAATGCATTATTTAGTTTTAAACCTTTTAAATCACCTGGCTCGGATGGACTCTACCCATTTTTTAATCAAAAATACTGGGTTGAGGTTAGTCATAAGGTTATTCCTTTTTTGTTTGGACATTTTACATACACAAATTATGCCTCTTGAACTAAATCAAACTTTTATATTCCTTATTCCTAAGGTTAAGCATCCTACAACTATTCAGTAATATCGTCCCATTAGCTTATGTAATACTCTATATAAATTAATCATTGAGTTGATTGTTACGAGGTTAAAATTAGTTATCTCTAAAATTATAGGCCTACGTAGTCTAGTTTTCAACAAGGGAAACGTGCTTCAGATAACGTTATAATAATCCAAGAAATTTAAAATTACTTTACAACTACTAAAGGAAAAGCTTCTTACATGCTCTTAAAGCTAGATTTAGAAAAAGCTTTTGATAGATTAGAATGGGCATTTATTCGGTGAACCCTTACTTATTTTGAAATACCTAATTCCATGATTAGGTTAATCATGTCTTGTGTCACAACCTCTTCATTTTCAATTCTGATTAATGGATCCAGGACACCATTTTTCACTCCAACAAGAGGCATTAGATAGGGTGATCCTTTGTCACCTTATTTGTTTATCATGTGTATGGAAATGCTTTCTCGTAGCATATCACTTTCAGTAGATTATCTCCAATGGAAACCTATTAAATTATCTTCTAGGGGCCCTTCCTTATCACATCTTTTATTTTCAGATGGCATTGTGTTGTTATCCAAATTTACTAAAAAGAGTTGTCATTCTATTATTGACATACTAGAGCACTTTTCTGCTTGTTCGGGCCAAAAGATTAATTTCGAAAAATCTAGAATTTTTTTCTCTAAAAACACTACTTTAAATGATAGAAATTATATATTAGAATCCTTCTCTATTAAGGAAGGTACTACTTTTGGTAAATACTTAGGCTTTCCTATGTTCACTTCTAGGCCTAAGAAGGAACACTTTCAGTTTCTTCTTGACAACTTTAAAAATCGACAAGCTGGTTGGAAAACTAATTTCCTTACAATGACTGGTCACTCTACTTTAATAAAATTAACACTAAATAATCTACCAAATCATATTCTGCAATATATAAAAATTTCTAATCATATTATTAACAAAATGGAGCAATACCAGAGGAATATCTTACGGGGAACTACATCAACAAAGAAAAAATTGCATCTGCTCAATTGGGATGTGGTCACCACTAATAAAACCCTAGGAGGGCTAGGAATACAAAAACTAGGAATTAAAAATAATGCTTTATTAGCTGGTCTTGCATGGAGGCTCTTTAATTCACCCAAAGCATTGTGGACTAGGATTCTTATTAATAAATACCTTCATAAACAAAATAGCCAAATAGCTCTAAAACATGGATTAATATACTAAATGGGTGGAATTGCTGCTAAAAAGGTTTAAAATGGAGAATAGGAAATGGCAAACATATTAATCTTTGGTAGGATCCTTGGATTAAACCAGGTATAACTCTTCGATCTTTGGTTCAAGGCCCTTTAACGCATGAACAACAACACCTTATAATTTTTGAGATTATTGAACCTTTAGGCTGGAAATTGGACAAAATTTGATTTGACCTAAATCATAACATTCGAAATATGATAGATGCTACTTATATATCTCGAATTGGCATTAATAATGACCTTTCATACTGGAGAAATACACCCAATGGTAATTTTTCAGTTAAATCTATGTATACTCAATTAGTAATAGATCAATGTAAGTTTATTAATCAGAATCACAATTATAATTGGATTTGGAAGCTACCAATCCACCCAAAAATCAAGAGTTTCGTATGACTTCTTTGTTACAATAGATTACCAACAAGAGCTTTTTTTGAATCATATTAAAATTCTCCCTACTGCTACTTGTTTATTTTGCGAGAAAGAGGATGAAAGTACTAAGCACATCTTCTTGGGTTGTTTAAATGCTAAGGCACTATGGAAACAATTAGGCTTCATGACTCAAATTGATCCTCTAATTCATATCAACAGTACTCATACGTGGGTGCATCAACTTCTTCTCGGGCAAATATGCTCTCTTTCCATATACCATTAATCCACAAACATATCTAGCTTATACCTTATGGCATATTTGGCTTACTCGAAATAATAACCTTTTCAATCATAAGAAAGAGAACATTTCCCATACTGCTATTACTCATCAATCAGCAAAGTTTACTTACTTAACATCTTACCATTTTAAACCAAATCATAATCAACGGTAATCAAGGATATTAAATGGAAACCACCTCTACCTCACCATTATAAGCTTAACACAGATGGAGCATTTTCAAGAAAAGGGACAGGTATTGGAGGTTTAATTAGGAACTCGAAAGCTGACTGGATAATATGGTTTACTGGATCTTCCCCATATGTATCATCTATTTACTCAGAATTATACGCCTTTCTACAAGGATTAAAATTAGCTTATGGTCATCACTTATCTCCACTGGAAGTGGAGGTGGAGGCAAATGGGCTTCTACTACTATTACAGTCCAAAAATATTGACTTATCTAATTTGGTTGCGGATTGCAGGTACTATCTGGACGAGCTAGGTAAACCATTTGTCAAGCATGTGTACAAAGGATAAAATATGGTAGTTGATCAGCTAGCTAAGGAGGGACATCATTTTGGAGAAAATCACTTGCCTATAGTTTTGGAGACTGTTCCTCATTTTGCTGCACTATATTTTGAAACTGACAAGGTTGATAGTAGATATAAACCTTGTAATTACTTGTGTGTGAATGACTGTCCAGTGGAGATGGAGGCAAATGGGCTTCTACTACTATTACAGTCCAAAAATATTGACTTATCTAATTTGGTTGCGGATTGCAGGTACTATCTGGACGAGCTAGGTAAACCAGTTGTCAAGCATGTGTACAGATGACAAAATATGGTAGTTGATCAGTTAGCTAAGGAGGGACATCATTTTGGAGAAAATCACTTGCCTATAGTTTTGGAGACTGTTCCTCATTTTGCTGCACTATATTTTGAAACTGACAAGGTTGATAGTAGATATAAACCTTGTAATTACTTGTGTGTGAATGACTATCATGATGATAATTCTATTAGGATGTCCATGACATATGTACATATAAATAGTACTAGCTCTATGTTTTGTACTAGGATGCTATGTAGGCATCAATCTTCTCTACGCAGTTAAATATTAATATTATCTTTGTTTAAAAAAAAAAATTCTTATTTAAAGTACTACTCACGATTTATTTAGTGTAATTTGCTTCTGCCATTGGTCTTCGATTTTTTCTTTGTTGCTTATATATCATACACCAGGTATAAGAACTAAAAAGAAAAATTATTTTCTTAATAAACAGACAACTTATACCTTCTACCAAGGTCCTAGGGTGTACTACCATTTTTTTTTAAGTCATAGCCAAATTCAAACACCAACACATGTGACATGTGAACTTACTGTTTTTTTACTACTATTTCCTATTGTTTTATTAGTAAGACATGTGAACTTACTGTTTTCTCACTACTTTTTGCTATTGTTATTTACTGCTTATTTTTTGCGGTCCATTCCAAAAATAAAATAAAATTGGTCCTTCTACTTTACTTTTGTTACATGCAATGTTTTTAAAGGCGGAGTGTGAGGCGATGTATTTTACCTTTAGCGAAGCGTGTCGTAAGCCCTAAGACATGAGACTTAAGTCTCACGAATCTTTAAATTTTATTAATTCAAGAATTTTAAGAAAATAAAAAATAAAAAATAATTATAAAAATTATATTAAAATTACAAAATTATAATAAACAATCTATTTAAGATATTTATAAATTATAATTCAACTATGAATAATAAGGAAAATATGACAAATACCATAATATGTGAATTAGTTGCAACGTCATTACAACTGAAATATCAAAAGTTATGTACTTCGATACGAAATCTTATATGTATCTCTTAATGAGTAATGAATCATGAAAGAATTTCGATATTATAATTTGATATTTTTCTTAAAATACTCCTTTTATTTAATATGCTTTCTATTTGAAAGAGAATTTATATAAAAACATAATTCACATTCTCTAGCATTATTTATTTTTAAGTTTCAACATATTAATAAAGTAACACATAATTCACCATATAATACCATGATGACTAATTATTTGTAAATAGTTACTAGCTAATACTGAACTATTAAATTAATAAGTATTGTATCTCTTAAACATGAAAAAAAAATATTTAGAAAAATAATTATGAAAAAATTATGGACTATTATATAGTAAAGACATAACAAAATTAATAAATAAATAATTTTTAAATGAAAAATATATTTAAAATTAACTATCATAATAGTCTTAGTGGATAATGTGCAATAATTCTAATTTTTAGTTTGACATAAAATACTCTCTACTTAATAATTTATAATTAAAAAAAAGTAGTTTTGAATGGTAAACGATTTAATAAGAAAATTTGAGTATTTACAAGGTTAGTTACATACAATTGTATAAAGTTCTATTAGCCGAGACCAGTACGCTGAGCGTTGGACGTATCCGGGGCATAAGCCCTGATGGCCGAGGTGTAAGTCTCACGAAACTAAGCCCAACATATAAACTCAGGGGTATTTTACAAGTGTTCCGTCCCAGTGCAAACCCCGGACGAATCCCAATTCTATTTTTTAAAACAAAGGTTGCATGTTCATGGACCGTACGTTTTGTAAATCCCCTCTCGAAGCTGCAAATTAATTAAAATGCATTCACATTTGGACGAAGATTAATTAATTGGAAATGTAATATTTATATCATTTGTCGTCTTACCAAATTAATTAATGCTTAGCAAGTTGGAGTATTGTACATCACGCATTTAATGAGTGACCTGCGCTATAGAACTACAATAATAATGGAATATATACTAATGTAGTACTCTTGTTTGCACTTAGCATTAATTTTCAATAAATCGCTTTATTGGATTTGCTTATGGTCAAAGTATTGGGAGTTGTTAATGAACATTGACTGCATGCAGTAGTTCATTGGAGTGTATTAGGCGAAAATTAATTAATCAAAAAGATAATATTTGTATTGTATTTTTTCGCATCTGAGCAATATATGTTTAACATGTGCAGACTGCAGTACCATACGGATTATTGAATGTACTGTGTTTACGATTAGTCAACTTCAATGATTACTCTGACAAGTATTAGTTTTCAAGAAATCAACTTGATTTTTTTTAATTAGTTAAATCCTGTAATTTTCGGTTTGCCCAAGAAATATATGTTTGATAGTTCTGTAGCATACGAATCGACGAGTGTACTTTGCTATAGAACTATAATATAAATACATTCTGACAATTTCGCTATACAACGATAATATTAATATATTACAACAACAACTATCCAATAAAATCTTATAAAGTGGAAACTGAAAGGGTAATATGTACGTAGACCTTACCCCTACCTCGACGGGCAAAGAGGCTGTTTCCAAAAGACCCTCAGCTCAGAGGAAAAAAAAGAGGAAAATCAACCTAATCCAACCCCGACTCACCCCCGGAATGAAGTACGCAAAGCTCCACTATCCCTACCCTACAACCCTAATGCTTGACCTCCAAACCTTCCTATCAAGGCCATCTCTTCAGAAATCTGCAGTCGAGCCATGTCCTGCCTAATCACCTCTCCCCATTGCTTCTTAGGCCTTCCTCTACCTCTCCTCGTACCCACCACGACCAACCACTCACACCTCCTCACCGAAGCATCAAGGCTTCTTCTCCGCACATGCCCGAACCATCTGAGCTTCGCTTCTCGCATCTTGTCATCAACAAGTGCCACGCCTACCTTCTTCCAGATATCATCATTCCTAATCTTGTCTCACTACTAGAAATTAGGTGATTTCCGTCCACAATTTCCGACCGAAATCGGTCGCAAACTAACATTTTCCGACCAAATTCCGATCGTTTTTAATTGGACGGGAAAAAATGGCCGCAAATGCACGCCGACCGCACTTGGTCGGAAAGTTCCGACCGAAATTGGTCAAAAAATATTGGTCGCAAATTTCCGACCGAAATCGGTCTGAAAATTCCATGCGCTGGGTGCTCCTCAACATTTTCATTTCCGACCGAATTCGGTCGCAACATATTAAATATTTTATTTTAAAATTTTAAATTTCCGTCCGCTCTCGGTCGGAAAATGTTATTATCATTTTATTTTTAATTTTAGATTTTCGACCGGATTCGGTCGAAACTCTTAAAAAAATAATAATATTATTTAATTAAATAAATATTTGCAAATTTTTAAGCTATTTAAAATATAAATATAAATTAATAATTTCCGACCGATTTCGGTCGAAAATCTGGGTAAAAATTGGGCAAAAAGTGGCTGCTTTTAGCTACACCACCTACCAATTTAAACCAATATATATCCTATAATAGCAGCTTATGTCATTCAACCATGAAAACCCAACAAAATAACAACTAATAACCACAACAACAACTACTAAAGTATTCAATAACAAATTAACAATATATAATCATCATTCAAATAACCAATAGCATAATATTGACAAGTTCACAACTTTGTTTAACAATACACAACATTCAATGAGTTTTTTCATGTAGCATCATTTCGATCTTCGGTCTCAAGACCTTCATTGTCGGCAGGTGGGGAAGGAGGAGGAGATCGGGGAATAGGGAAAGAAGCACCACAAGCAAGAAGATTGGCCAGCTGACCTTGAAGGTAATCAAATTGTTTGTCCCTCCTTTCTAGCTGACGTTGAAAGGTAGCCTTGTTCTCTTCAAGCTCTTTTGTCAGATTTGCGATCTTCTCTTGCATAGACGATATAACCGAACTATCAATCGCCTCGCCTTGGGCGGAAGTCCCTATACCTTGCAATCCAGCCCTATAACGCCGAAATGATTTATCTGAAAGGTCGTATGCTATCCCCTTTTGAGGACCACCGATAGTATCTAACCATATCCTCTCCTGTTCTTCGTCTGAAATGGGTGGTCGCTCGCCTTGCTCATTCGGTGGCAAGCTCTGAGTGTACTCCTCCAAATTGAACTTGTAGCGACCCTTTATTTAGAAGATAGAAAATTACTAACTATACAATATTACAAACATTTATAGTAGTTATGAAACTTACATGTGTAGTCTCTGCCCGGTCCTCGACCCATTTAGTTGGATCTGTCGGTGCCTTCTTCTTCCGGATGTGAGTCTCCATGAAGAACTCATCATGACTCATCTTCCTCCCCAACTTTTTTTTCTACAGATATAATAAATGTGTTAACAAAAGTTGTGGCTATACTTGCATTTTGTTGTAAAAGCAGAGTGCAATTTAAGAGATAGAAATTTTAAGTAACTAGATCCTTGAGAGAAACATAGAATAAAAAATACAACATGAAGTTGGGAATTTGAGTAAATAAGAGATCTAGTTACAACATGAAAATTTATATCATGTACAAAAATAAGAGATCAATAAGAGGTCGAGGGAGTAGAGAGACTATTTTCAAAAGACCCTCAACTCAAGTACAAAAGCCTAATATTATAACCAAAGAAGATATTCTCTTCAGTCAAACTAAAGATTAACAACTTAATAGAATAGCATTTTCCAAACCTATGAAAGTCATGTTCAAGTTGCCCTGGACACTACTCTCTAATATTCCAGGGCTAAAAATCCTAATTTTGCCCATGAAATATCTATGTTTCTCACAAGAAAAACCACAAGAAAATCCTGAAAATGAAAATTCTAATAACCTACCTCTGATTGAGGAAATAGCCATCCCCTCAATAAGTGAACTTTCCAAAGCAGGGGTAATTTTTGTGGCCACCAATGGAGGAATCACAAGCATAAGTTACGACAGTAAAAAAATGGCATTACATTTACCTACTGTTAATTTAGATGTAAACACAAATTATTTTAAGAAATTTAGTTGCATATGAAGCGTGTAATGCATCAGGACCATTGGTTTTTACTTGTTACACTGAATTAATGAATGGGATAATAGATACAGCAGAAGATGTAGCATTACTTAGAGAAAGAGGGATTGTATTGAACCTTTTGAAGAGTGATGAAGAAGTCACGAATTTGTGGAATTCGATGAGTAAATCAGTGAAGTTAACAAAGATGCCTCTTAAGATGAACCTTAATGTGACAAGAATGCGCCATACGATGCTTTAAGTAATATTCACAACTTAACAAAAAACATCAAGCCAGGGGAAGGCGAAACAAGAGGTCAATCTCATAAGTCCTGCCATTAACAATTCCAATTCATGAATCTCACTGCTTCTGCAGTTTATCAGAAAAGCACAAGAGAGATCAAAGCAAATTAGTGACACTGCTGCTTCAATTCCCTGTTAGTGCAGTTATGTCCTTAATAGGAAATTCCAGGAGAACTCATTCGACTTATATAGTAGCCCCAGAACTTTAACAGAAGTAGGTAGAGCTGTGGACAAAGTACATCGACTTTAAAAAAAAGGGCAGCCTACTGAATATAGCTACTGCAACTGGAATTAAGGGTCGAGGTGACGTTTCACAGGCTGCAAATGCAAGTTTAAAGGCTACTACTTCTGTCAATGCAACCAGTGATGATACAATTGCTACAGGTATTAAGGCAGTGATAATTTAGTATGTAAGCAGTTACAAATTTTATTATTTTTAATACAAATTCTGTGAAAATAGACATAGAATACACGTGCAAAACATGTGACCAACAACTATTTATAAAGACACACACACATTCAGATATATAGACACAAAGAGAGAGAGAAACTACAAACAGACATGACCTGATGACCAACTTAGGAGTTAAAAAAATGAGCAGCACATATCTAAAAGGAAATATGGCTTGGAGAAAGTAATCTCCAAAGTAAAAACAAACCTCATTTGACACCACCAAGGGCACAATACATATTTCCAAGACAGAAGGCCTATCTCCATTGCATCCATATCATATCACATGTTTATTATACTCTCTAAATTATTTCATCCATTTTATTTCATGTATTAATTATTTAAATTTATTTTTAAAAAATTTTACTTTAATATAAATAATACCATGATATTCCAAAATTTTGGGAGATATATAAATACAATTCGATAAAAATAGATCAAAATATTTTAAGGAATTACCAGATGTCTCCTCGTATCCCCCATGCTCCTTGAACCCATACAGTGTAAGGAGCCACCCTTCTCTGATGCTCGGGCCTTCTTTCCTTGTTCACTCTGCTTCTTGAATGTGTCGGTGGTCCAATACCTCTCCAGATCCACCCATATATCCGGTAGAACCCATGAAGGCCTCTTTTTAGTCCTTCGAGTGGTGCTGAAGGAATCAGAGAGTCTCTTACGCAATTTGTACTCCCAATTTTTATAAATTTCACGGTTATACCGGTCCTCCCAGGAACACTTAACCTGCAAATAAAGTAAGTAACGTTAGATAAAAATATTGTTAATATAACGTTTACATAAATAAGAATTATATTAAAACCTTAAATTCGTTGAACATCTGTCGCACGAGACTCTCTGGAAAGTCACTCCAAGTTGGATAGGGTTCCAAATACAACGACCCAAGTATACCACGAATTATCTTTGTAACCATTTTATTAGGAATAAACCTGAAATATTGCAATTACATTAAATAAGAGTAGCTTTTATAATTTGACAAAAATAAAGAAGTAATAAATACATCTTACCCATTGCCCTCAGGCCTGATGATCAACCTATGGTAATGATCATAACGCACATCATACAGATCATCATCCGGATCATCATCTGAAGCATGCGCAGAAGAGGGGGCATCTGGCTCAGTGCTACTATCCCGAACACGAAGTCTAGAAATACTAGGAGACGAACTATGTGTAAAGGGAGACGAAGTCTCTAATGAAGATGGCTGTGATCCACGTCCCTGCACTAATCTAGAACCCTGATGCAATCCAGACCCCTGCTGCGATCCAGCCGTCTGAAATCTAGATGGATGTGATCCGGCTGGAGATGAAGCAAATGGAGCAGATGGCGGGCGTATCACATTGCTCTGTGACTGGTGACTAGATGCACCTATGTAAGTATTGGTAGGATCATTAGGAGGAAGCGGGGTATAGCCCTGTGGTAGAGAATTGTGATAATATTGTTGGAAGGACCAATTGTGGGTAGTATAATGAGTAGATGGATGTGGTAGAGTAGATCTGTGCGTAGAAGATTGTTGTCGTCCATCAGCAGCAGAGGGATGAAAGTGTGGAGTGGAAGGAAGCGATGGTGCAGCACCATCATCATGATCAGTAGGCCTTTTATCCTTCCTAGATCTACCTCTTCTCCTACCGACCATCTACATAAATCAAAGAAAATGTTAGAATTGAGAATATAAATCTACTAGATACAGTTGGCCCGTGTAGCACACTATTTAATAACATAAATGACTAAATTAGAGTAGCATCGTTGTTTTATGCTACTATCCCTCTATAAATGTGCAGGAACTGCTGTTGGTAGCTCGTTACATACTTTTAGTTTATAAATTCATAAATAATAGTTCACTCCACTGCCAGGAAAGTAACAATAGACTCAAACCATATGAACTTTTTTTCCATGAAAGACCAAAAGTATACCTTAACTCGGCATCACCTTCAGTGATGATATTGTTAAATTTACACTGCAACATATGACACTTCATAAAAATGGAACAGCATACAAGTGAAATCAATCAAAAAAATGTCCAAGTTGTTGTCTGAAAATAGGGAGAGGACGCAATATACTACATCGAAGATTTCAAGAAGTTCTAAAAGTAGTAAAGAATGTTGAAAAGAAATAGAAAGAAACATCGTAGGATGACATTGACAGAAGCACATAAAACTTGGCCACATATAATGTGGTTTCAGTTAGTTATTTTCTATAATTGAAAATGTAAGATATCTGTTGTTCATTGACAAAAATGGAAAAAGTATGGAATACAGATTTATTTTCTTCTAAATTAAAACATCTAGTGAGGATTAGTATACTAAATCTTATGATTTGTGAAATATTTTTTAATTGGGAACACAATAAACTAGATTCACACTTGTTCATAAAAACTTTAAAAAATAACAAACTATGTGAAAATGCCCAAAGATTTCAAACTCCCGGAAAGGAAATTTTCATGCTGTAAATCCTTTTTCCTCTTATTATATATGCTAGTCATCTTCATCGACGTATCCTTCCTCGTCTGAAAATCCTTCCTCTTCACTTATTTCATTTTCATTAGGTGATTCTTCATCCTCATTTTCTATGATTGATATTTCTTCCATATCAACTTCTTCTAATATGCGTTGAGGATGCTCCAAGTAATTTTCTAACTGATCATCCACCATTTGGTTAACACTTGAGGTATCGTTTTGGTAAGCAACATCTAGTACATTCTCAACTTCCACCCCGCCAACAGGCTTTGTTTTGATTACAACCAACCAATCAGCCTTATCCCTCCGCAGTGGATATGGAACATAGTACACTTGCCTAACGCTTTCTGCAATTATAAAAGGATCATAGCGATTATACTCCCTCTTTTTATTAACCTCAATTATGTTGTACTGCGAGTGTACATTTGTGCCTCTTTTAGGCGTTGGATCAAACCACTTGCATCGGAAAAGTACGATCTTCTTCTTTGGCCAACCTGTATATGACAATTCTAAAATCTCTTTGATCACACCATAATAATCATTTTCCTCATCCTGGCTGGCTTCACTGCCTTTGACACATACCCCACTGTTATTGCTTTTTTTATACTTGGAGCATTCCTCGGTGTGAAATTTGAAACCATTCACACAATACTTAGACATAGTCGTAACTGTAGGTGCAGGTCCCCAAGATATGTCTTGCAAAAATTTATTAACACCGTTGTTTGGATTATTGACCTACATGTAGCGTTAAATAAATCGACAAGTGAGCAATATTCACAAAGTATGTGTAATCACATGTGAGAAAGTATGTAAGATGCCCTTACACATTCTTTAAACCATGCCCCAAATGTTGAGTATACAGCACCATGACCAAATTGACTCACGAAGTCACTGAGCGACATATTAAAAAAAATTTGTTAGTTGCATCAACCAAATTAAATTGTAGCCCGTGTAAATTAATCTTACTTCAACACTTACTTAAGAAAGGGTTTAACTTCCGGACAATTTAGCAACACGTGATTTGAAGCTGATTTGTACTCCATACTAGTTAGGCCCCTTTATGTTCGGTCTTTAGAACTTCGACCTGGTTGATTGAATATGGATATTGGTGGATATAATGGATCAATCTCAATCACCACATTGTGCCGATTGGGCCTATTTCTAGCACATGGCACATGACTATCAAAGTAATAAGAAAAAAAATGGGCAGTTTCCTTTACAAGATAGGCTTCACATATAGATCCTTCAATCCTATTCCTTTGTTTAACAAATCGTTTACACTTGCCGATAGTCCTGCACATTGTCATATTAGACGATAACGTTAAGTAAAATTACAAGAATAAACCAATGTTTGATCATTACCTCTCGAATGGATACATCCATCTGCATTGGACCGGGCCTCCAAGTCGCGCCTCGTGTACAAGGTGAATTGGAAGGTGTTCCATCACATCGAAGAAACCACATGGAAAAATCCTCTCCAACTTATTAGTGATTACAGGAATGTTTTGATCCATTTGAAATAGGTTTTCTTCCCTTAATGTGGTAGAACATAAATCTTTAAAGAACAAACTTATCTCTGTGATGGGTTTCCATATATTTTCAGGCAATCCACAAAATGCAATAGGGATTAAGGTTTCCATGAATATATGACAGTCATGACTTTTCATATGAGTCAGCTTTCCCTCAACCATATTGGCACGTTTTTCCATGTTCGATGCGTATCCCTCGGGCATCTTTAGGTTTGTAACCCACTCACAAATCTGTCGTCTTTGTTCCAAGGTGAATGTGTAGCTCGCCTTGGGCTTGAGCACCTTACAATTGTTCACATACTACAAATGTAATTCAGGTCGCCTGCAATATTCTTGTAAGTCCAGTCTAGCCTTCGGGTTATCTTTTGTCTTATTCTTATCATCCATCACGGTGTTGAACAAATTGTCAAAATAGTTCTTCTCAATATGCATGACATCAAGATTATGTCGGAGAAGATTATCCTTCCAATATGGCAACTCCCAAAATATGCTCTGTTTTGTCCACTTATGAGTAACACCATATCCAGGAAATCTAGAAGGTGGGGCCTCGGTAACTTTAGTGAAGTTCTGAACCCTCTCCCAAATTTCCTCACCGGAATAAATTTGAGGTGGCAAATCATGTTCAATTGTATTCTTTTTGAATGCGTTCTTCATCCTTCTGAACTCATGATCAACCGGCAAGAACTGACGATGACAATCAAACCATGACTGATTTCGGCCATTTTTTAAAGTGAACGCTTTACCATTTCCATGCAGTAAGGACATGCTAACTTTCCGGCAGTCATCCACCCAGACAACATTCCATACGCAGGAAAATCATTAATTGTCCACATTAAGTTAGCACGCAAGTTGAAATTTTGCTTGGTTGATATATCATATGTCTCAACTCCATCATACCACAACTGTTTAAGCTCATCAATCAAAGGTCGCAAATATACATCAATCAAACTCTTTGGATTGCGGGGACCGGGAATAACACAATTTAAAAATATATATGGACTAGTCATACACATTTCAAGCGGAAGATTATACGGAGTAATAAAGACCGGCCAACATGAATATGGTGTTGCAGAAACTGAAAATGGCGTGAAACCATCAGCACACAAACCCAATCGAACATTTCTCGATTCACTAGCATAATTTGGATGCGTCCTATCAAAATGCTTCCAAGCTTCCCCATCTGAAGGATGACACAAAACACCGGGCGACCTTCTATTTCCATAGTGCCATCTCATATGAGGAGCGGAACTCATAGATGCGTACAACCTCTTTAATCTAGGAATAAGTGGCAAGTAATGCATCGACTTCACAGCAGCCTTCTTCCCGCTGGAAAGCCGCTTAAAATGAGGTTTTTCACAAAATTTACAACTTTCTAAATCTGCATCACCCTTATAATACAACATGCAACCATCTTCACAACAATCAATTCTCATAGAAGAGAGTCCTAACTTAGAAACTAATTTTTTAGCCTTATAGAAATCTTCAGGTATGTTGAAATCTGGGTCAACTAGTTCCCTCATAAGGCCAATGAATGAATCCATTCCTGCTTGAGAAATATTGGTATCGGATTTGATACTTAATAATCTAACCGCAACAGACAACTGAGAGTGCATACTCCCTTTTTTTAATGGACGACTAGCAGCTTCTAATTGTTCATAAAAATATTTTGCTTCTTCATTAGGAGGTTGTTCAACACTTTCGTTGGTTTCAAAATCAAAGTGCATCCCTAGAGAATCTGCAACCATTTCATGGTATCTCGGATGTTGAACGTTATTCCCCCCCGACCTACTACTTTCACCAACAACTACATTATGAAATACACCATCAATACCATCAATCTCTCCATGACTAGTCCACACAAAATAATTATCCATAAACCCTCTTCGATAAAGATGAGTCTTAACATCTGCCGGTTCAAAATAATGCAAACACTTGCACCTTTCACAAGGACACCTAATTAACCGTCCAATCCGAAATGGTTCAAGTGACATTGCATGCGTAATAAATTCCTCAACCCCTTTTATAAATTCCTCCATCAAAAAACGACGATTAGGATAATTTCTGTTATACATCCAACTACGATATTCCATCTACATAAAGAAAGAATAAATTATACATGTTACATTTATCAAAATTCAAATGGTGCAGACAAACACTTTATTTGGTTAGAATAGCACATGTCTTTCAACAAAACAATGATAGTTGACACTTGAAAGCAATACAACTTGTATGAGAACGACACAATTAAGCAACTAAAGCACAACAGAGAAAGAAAAAAGTAAAGCATGATCGATTTAAATCTGTCAACTCAGAATCAATGTAGTATGAAAAAATCTTGACCTTTCAATTTTAAAATATTGATTTCTCTACAGACTTTTTTCAAATTAATTTATTTTAAGAGCCATTAACTGTTCTAGTTCAATTTTCCAAATATCTAATGCTTATCAATCTGGAAATATGTTGTCTAACTTCTTGTTCAAACTACTATAAATCTTTTGATGACACCATATGTTAATGAGAATATTATCTGGTGTTCGGAAAACTGATCAACCCTCTTTCGTCCCTTATAATACTATGGGCATTTGGCAATATCATATTACTTAATACAAGCTAGGATATTGTTCCTCTATCGCTATATTTCAGAATTTAATAATTTTTCTCTTAAAATTAAAGGATATTTTTATTTTATTTTTTAGAATAGAAGGGGAGAAGTAGAACAAGAAAAGTAAAGATTGGATGTTGTTCGAATAACTTTGTAAGATGAACACTTTAGTAGTATCTATCCTAGTGTGCCTGCACATCCACCTCAACATCCTCATATCTGTTACCTTCATCTTCTGGATATGGGAGTTCATAACAGGCCAACACACTGCCCCATACAACATGGTCAGTCTAACCACAGCTCTACAAAACTTACCTTTGAGTAACTATGGTACTTTCTTGTCACACAAGACTCGCGATGCAAGCCTCCATTTCATCCAGCCCGCCCCTATACGGTGAGTGACGTCCTCGTCGATCTCTCTGTCCCCCTGGATCATCGACCCAAGATACTTGAAGTTATCTCTCTTGGGGATGATTTGTGATCCAAGCCTCACGTCCATGCCTACTTCCCTCGGCTCAGCGCTAAACGTGCTCCAGGTACTCAGTCTTAGACCTGCTCAATTTGAAATCCTTAGACTCGAGGGTCTGTCTCCAAACCTCCAATCTCTCGTTATTACCGACCCTCATCTCATCAATTAGAACTATATCATCAGTAAATAACATACACCATGGCACATTCCCTTGAATATGGTGTGTCAATGCATCCATCACCAAGGAAAACAAGAACGGGCTAAGCGCAGAGCCTTGGAGTAATCCCATAACAACCGAAAAATCTCATTTATGTGTAGTTAACTATTTATGCGATTTCTGCTGGAATAACTAATGCTCATTTGCTTTTCTTTTTCTTTCTCCTCCTCTTTCTCTTTCCTTTCTCCGGAGCCGAGGGTCGATTGGAAACAACCTCTTTGCCTTTTCGGGTAGGAGTAAGGCCTGTGTACGTATTACCCTCCATAGATCCCACCTGTGAGAATATATGGATAGTTGTTGTTGTTCATATTTACTCATGAGAAAGATCATTTAAATTACAGTATTTATGAAGTTTGTCGATAATAGATTATTAAGAGATAAATTGTGTAGTTAGATAATATTTTTGAAAATATTATAGTTTTTTAATCGTTTGAAAGATAAGACTTCATAGTTGAATTTTATCGTAGAGTAACTTTAGCACTATTGCATTTTGTATTTAAAAAAAATATATTTGTTTTTGAGAGTTTTTAACTTTTTTTAATTTTCTTAAAATTTTAATATATATATATATATATATATATATATATATATATATATATATATATATATATATATATATTGTCGGGTTATTAAGCTATATTGCTAATTGATTTTGATGGATTTAGCATATGTGATAGCGTTGACCAATGAATTTTGATATTCCATCCTTATATTGACTATTGAGAATGAAAACAAACAATTACATAAATAGACCAAAGAACAACAGTTACGTTTACCTCTCTATTTTCATCCAATGAAATTTATTTTGATAACTTATTTAAAATGATTGACTAATAAAATTTATTCTGATTTTTTACATAAATAGATTAAGAAAACTACAGAAAAATTTATTTCTATGTTTTTTTCCATTAAAATACTTTCTTTTGAACAAGAGATGCCAATTTTATAAGGATTTGAATTCTTGAAAAATAGAATTACTCGTCCTTTTTCTTTTTCTTTTCATCAATTTTCTTTTCTTTTTCCTCGTAGTAATGTTTTAAGCTCAAGCAAAGACTATCTCTTAGGTTTACTTAGGAATAATTGAATGGTTAAAATGTCTCACGATTAGATTACGATATGATAGTAGATAAATGAGGAAGATTCGGTGGAGATTCATTAACAACTAATATATGCATAGTAGGAATTTCATTTGGAGAGCCATAATTCTTTCTCATTCTGGATGGTTTTGCTCTAACTATATTTGATAAATGGATTTTTCTCCATTTGATTGTTAGTTATTTCTCATAATATATTTACGTTATTCTCTTGATGCGCATATAATGAAACTAATTATCTTAAGTTGTATCTTGCTTAGAGCATGTTTGGCCAAGCTTTTGGGAGGCCAAAAGTTTTTTTTTTTTGGTCAAAAAGTACTTTTTGAAAAATTTAACGTGTTTGGCCAAAATAAGAAAGTACTTCTTAGCAGCAATAGAAGCAGTTTTTCTGCTTCTGAGGAGAAGTTACAAATTCTAGTTTCCTCTAAAAAGCAGAAGCAGAAGCAGTTAATTTATCCAAGACAAAAATAACCTACAATAAATTTATATTTTTTAAATTATTCCTCATTAATCTAATTTTTTCTCTTTTCCTTTTCCTTTTTTTTTTGATATACATTTTTTTTATTTTAATAAATTTCTCATTCTCCTATTCTTAAGAGTAGATTTTAAATTTATATTGAATGATGTATTTTGACATATTTAAATTATCATGTAAATAATAAGTAATACCAAATACTCAATATTATTGCTTTGGAATAATTAATATTAATTAGAATTTTTAATTTATATTTTTTTTACGTCTTATATTTTAATTGAATTCTTTTCTACTAAATATTTAAATTTATTTTTCTTTTCTAAATCGCAAATTTTACCTTTACTGTTCTTTTTCGTAATTTGATGCTTAAAAGTGTATTTTTAAAAGATTGGCCAAATACGATGACTTTCAAAAAACACTACTCAAACGAATCGACCAAATACAAACTACTTATTTTTTGCAAAAATATTTTTCATAAAGCACTTTTGAATAAAAGCGCTTTTCAAAATAAATAGTTTTTGGCAGCTTAGCCAAACGGCCTCTTAGTTGGGCAATCTAAACCTAATTTCACATAAAATATTTGTGTTATCCTTTTACTAACATTTAATTTAGCGTACGCGTGTCGCACATGTAATTTAACTTATTTGTCAAGCACTATAAAGTTTCTATTGCAAATCAAGAATTTGTTTGAGTTATACGATGGATATTAAGTTATCTAATTAATAAGCTTACATATTCGCATTCTCGGGGAGTTGAGCGAAGTAGTGTTTATCTGACTAATTTGTGGCTCTTATGTTTTGTATTCATGACATAATCAACAATCAGTAACATATTTCTCTCTTTGTTATGAATAGAATTCTATTTAGAGTGAATGTCTATCTTGTGGAGAGTTTTACTTTGTGACTAAGTCATATTTCTCCTATAAATAGAGGGGTCTTAGCCCATTGTAATTCATCCCAAAATTCAATAAGAATTTCATCTCTCTCTTTCTCTACAATATTGTTCATCTTCTTTTATTATTTTATAACACGTTATCAGCACGAGACTCTAACCAATTGAGTAGAAATTTTGGGATTGAGCATAATGATTGTCAATTGTTTCATGAACTTCTTTCATGATTAAAATTCTGGATTTAAGGTAAGTATTTTACGTTTCTCTTTCAAATTCTTGAAATTCTATAATTTGATTTTATATACAGGCAAAGACAACAAAGTTTGATTATAACTCTAATGGAGTTTTTAAGAAATTACACACACATGAAGTGGTAAAATTTCTATGTCTTGCCATGATCAAAGTCATGTATGATCGTGCGCACAAGAAGTGAAAACCCGTCCCATTGATTTTTTTCCATTCTCATTCCCTTAAGAGAATGTGATAGCAATATGTGATAAGTCTGAAGGAAGACAAAATTATTACCTTGAAGGTATCAATGGATGTGGACGTGGCAATAGACGAAATTATAATCGTCATCATTTGTGGTAATGAGAACAATAAGGATTCTCAAAATAATCCCACACTTTGTAAAAAGTATTTGTCATCAAGTTGACATGAGATTTTATAAAGCACATACAGATGACTATAGTCCATTCATGACGTGAATGAAAAAACATCTGATATATGAATATATATTCGTTTTTGGAATAATAGAAATGTGCTAGTGGTAGTGATTACACCACATTCACCTCTAAAAGGAGGTTTGAGATGATATAAGAAAATAATATCATTATTATGGCATAAATGATCATTGATCACGTACCTATTGTACGCCACAATATTTTGGCAATGTGATTATTAAAGGACAACAATAATGCAAGAAACATATCTTTCATTTAATTTTGGCCATGACCATAATGGTATAACTTTCTCTTTAAAAGAGATATTCACCACATGGATATTGATGAATCTGTGGTAGTACAAAATTAATTGAGAACTTTGGAAGAGCCAATTATTATTATTTTGGAGAAACACAATTAATTACCAATAAGATATTGTGTTGTAGTAAGTCTCAAAGAAACATATTCAGTTTCCAAAGTATTCGCGAAAGCGGTTAATTATATTGAGACTATAAATAAAGGAAAGATTTAATATCTTCTATTACTACAACTTGTAGCGGGATAATATGTATGTAAAAAGCTACCCGCTTTATCTCCAATTTGTACTACATAAACAAAAGAATACCACAATAAAGTGGATGCCTATTGATATAAAAACCCATATCATAATAAACTTGGAGTTTATTGATAATTGCACAAGTCATGGTGTAAATTTGAAGTTTATCAATATTGATAATTTATCCAGTTGGCATAATTGGTTTTGCCATATCAATTTAAGTATGATGTGCAAAAATAATAGAGAATTCACATGGGTAAATATTAAAGAACTAGAAAGTTCTTTACGAATTCTCTTACATTGCTTGTTCTCATTAATTAATTGACCATTGGGATTTAATCCCATGAATGCTGAAAATATCAAAGGTGAATATGGGCCCATTCACCTTCCATGTATACCACATATGATGCATCTATGAGATGGTTACATGTGCGATTATTGCTAACCCGCAACATGGTGTTTGCGAGGTAACTTGCTCAATACTTTAATTTAGAGCATATTCCAGATTTTCTATTCAAGTTGGTTTACGTCACAACTGGTTTAGCAAAATGATTTATTGAGTGCCTCCACTTGATAGCTAAACAATTGCTTATGAGAACAAATTTATATATATCAATTTGATATACATTATATACGAAAGTATATTATTTTCTCCCCTCACAAGTGGTTCAGGGTCAGAAACCAAATAATTCCATCTTATTATTATTGATATGCGGTGTATATTTTGATTAACACCATAACACGCAAAGATGAGTTCTCAAAGTTGAGAAAACAAGTTAGTTTTTCTAAAATGAGTGGGAGACAAGATACAACAGTTGAGAAAAGTTACATGGAATAAATTATCATTTATACATCGAGATCCTCGAATAAAATAATATGAACTTGCAGTTCATAAAGGATAATTTATGTGCAATTTATTGCAAAGCATGCCAGACGCATTTGCTGACTCAAAGAAAGTAACTGTATTCTCACTGCAAATGTTCATATTATAATAAGTCCTAGAAGGACAAAATCTATGGCAAGCTTAAAGCGTATAGACAAATCAGTTTCAAATAAACTTCTTGATAAAGAAGGTGAGAAAATGATCAAAATGATCATAATAAAGGAGGCAAGTGATCTAGAAGATCACATGACATAACATTTCATAAAATCTCACGAGAGATTCATATACCTGAATATATGAATGAAGAGATCTTTATGTTATGTCATTATGAAAATACATTGCAACTGATATAAAATCTTTGTCGACGTCAACCTTCAAGAAGTTAGTGCACAAGATTGGGATGCGAAGGCTTAAGGATGTGAATTGATTCTCTCATCAGGGGGAGTTAATGCGCATTGTACTCTTTTTTTCTTACAAGGTTTTGTCCCACTGGGTTTTCCTTGCAAGGTTTTTAGCGAGGCAACCAAAAGGCGTATTATTAGATATGTGTACTCTTTTTTCTTTTCTAGAATATTTTTTCCCATTGGGTTTTCTTTTAGTTAAGGTTTTAACGAGGCACATTATCATTGAATAGACATTCAAGGGGGAGTGTTATGAATATAATTCTATTTAGAGTGAATGCCTATCTTGTGGAGAGTTTTACTTTGTGACTAAGTCATATTTCTCCTATAAATAAATAGAGGGGTCTTAGCCCATTGTAATTCATCCCAAAATTCAATAAGAATTTCATCTCTCTTTCTCTATAGTATTGTTCATCTTCTTTTATTATTTTATAACACTCTTATGATTCAATAGTCTATTTTTTTTTCCCAATGCTTTCCACTTTTAATAAGATCATTTAAAGGTTAGAGTTTTGCAACGTCGTAGCCAAAACAAAGCAAAGAAATTATAGAAAAAACTTAACCTCTTCATCTTACAAACTAAATATTGATGGATGTTGCTCCCCTAATCAAAGCAACTATGGTATTGATAGAGTTTTCCGCAATCATCAAAGCAATTGGATTATAGGCTTTAAAGAAATGGCGAAAGTATGCCTAAGTGTTCAAATAGACTTTTTTGCATTCCTCAAAGGATTACAAACTGCTATTCAAAAACAGCTCAAACCAATTATTATTGTGACGGATGCACATACAATAATCACTATGTTCAATTCACTTACAATGCATTTTACCAATATCATTAATGACTGCAGATTATTGATCCAACAGTTGGGTAGTCAATTAGTACAAGTTATCTACAGAGAGCAGAATTGTGTAGTAGAGTTTAGCTAGATATGGAGCAAACACATGCACACTGCCTAATTTTTAGGACATCACCATCTTTTGCTATGTCTTGTTACAAAAAAGATCACACGGGCACACTCCACATCAGGATGCTTAAGAAGAATATTAGGAATTCTACACAATCTCTCTCTAGTTTATCTATTATGTGTAATAGTACAATTACTTTAGCAACTACTACTTCTAATACTATTATGTGTAATAGTACTGTTTCTCATGTAGGAGAACAAGCAACAAGCCCTAGTTTTGTACAACGGATATCCACTAAACAAATACGTTATAATTGTTTAGCATGTTAGAATATAGTCTCTTTCCAACAACAACAACAAAAAAAAAAAAAACAAAGTTAAAGGTCATATAGGAGACTCTCGGTTTTTCATTTAGAGGGTGTTTAGCTAAGCTTATAAGCTGGTCAAACTGGCTTATAAGTATTTTTTGGCTTAGCTACGCGTTTGGTAAAATTAAAAGTGCTTATAAGTTAAGTGTTTATAAGCCAAAAGTAAGCTAAAAGTCATAAATTTGTCTCCCCCAACTCATCAAATTTTAGCTTATAAGCACTTTAAATTTGGCCAAAATATTTATTATTCTATCCCTAAAATACTTCTTATAAATCCTCTCCATAATTAAGTAGTAACGTTTTATAATACAATATCATGCGTAAAATACATCTATGAATTTGAAGGACAATTTCACTGAATCAAATTTCTTTGTCCGCCATAAAACAAACTCTTACCAACTATGTGTATGTTGCGAACTGAACTCTCGTTCTCCCATTCTCATAGATATATAAATTTAAAATAAAAACTTTTTCATATATGAATTAATAAATGTTATTTCAACATAAAAAATTTAAAATTATTTTCGTTCAAAGTAAAAGCAGGCACATGCACATGCACATGCAAGGGGGTATCGACTTTAAAATTATAAGTTTTCTTAAAAAGACGTTTACCAAGATAACAAGATGGAAAATTAATGTCTCAAATAAAAATTAATCAAGTACTCAATGGAAGAAAGTTTCGATATTATATTCTATTAGATTTGGGAGAAATTCACAAATTAATTTGGAGGGAAAATTCTCAATTTTTGTTATATCTTCTGTAATGTACAGTGCAGTGCCTTTTATATATAAAGTAGATGAAATGAAATAGTTGCCTAACTAACCAAAATACACCCTCCACTAATTAATATACGCAATTACATAAATAACCTTGGAAGCTTCTACAGTGAAGCTTAATAGCAAAGTGAAACCTAGGTTATCTCATTTCCTTTCTCTTTGAAATGCACCGCCGTCTTCAGCTCCCCAGAAGAGCTTATACCACAGTCAACACCTCCCTCAAGTTGGAGGGTGAGGACAAAACCGCAACTTGCCAAGAATAGTACGATGTTGAGGACCAGGAAGAGGTTTAGTGAAGAGATCGGCCAATAGAGAGTGAGTGGGGACGAACGAAAGAGAGATGAGATCATGAGACCAGCTTATTGACGGACAAAATGGCAACGAGTTCCACATACTTGGTCTGTTCATGATAAATGCGGTTTTTGGTGATGCGGATAGCGGCACAACTGTTAGAAAGAAGAGGAACATGAAGCGAAGGGAAAGCATAAAGGTCATCCAAGAGACGAATGAGCCAAGTAAGTTTAGCGACAACGCACCACATGGAATGATACTAAGGCTCAGCGGAGGACAAAGAGACGGAAGGTTGCATCTTGGATTTCCACGACACCGGCCTACCACCCAGACTGATGTAAAAGCCACTAACGAAGTGACGAGACTCGGAGCAAGAGACCTAGCCGGAATCACAAAAAGCAAGCAAATCTAGGGAAGGAGAAGCAATAAGAAAAATGCCTAGACCAGGATCATTGAAAAGGTAACGAATGCATTGCTTCGCAGCGGAAAGGTGAGGAAGACGAGGGTCTTTCATATATTGGCTAAGATGTTGAACGGCAAAAGAAAGATCCGACCGGGTGTGGCTTAAGAAGTTGAACTTACCAATTAGGCGACGATAGAGAGTAGGGTCAGAGAGGGACACACCAACACCAAAAAACTTAACTTAGAAGAAGGGTCAAGAGGAAATGAAACAGGGTTAAGGCCAACACAGTCAAATTCAGCTAAGAGCTCAATGGCAATTGACTCAAAATCAAGTCTTGAGGCTCCCTCAGAACCTCCATTCCCAAGAAGAAAGATAAGTTCCTCAAATCCTTTATTTTGAACTTACCATCTAGGAATAGTTTGAGGTCTGTCAACTCATATAAATTGTTACATGTTAGGGGAATGTCATCAACATACTTCGCAACCAAAGAAACTGAATCCCTCGATTTCTTGTAAAAAAAGAATAGTCATTGCATGAGTGAGAGAAGCCCTCAAAATTTAAAGTAGTCGTCAAGTGAGCATACCACTATCGTGATGCTTGACGTAAACCATAAAAAAGACTTTTTTAGATGACAAACCACATTAGGAGAAGGTGAGGGAACACCTGCAGGGAACTTCATGTAGACCTCCTCAGATAAATCACCATGTAAAAAAGTATTATTAACATCCAGTTGATATAGACCACAACCACGTTTAACAACAACAACCAAAAAGCATCTAATAGTAGTCATATTAACTAGAGGAGAAAAGGTTTCATTGAAATTGATGCCCTTTCTTTGAATGTCACCACGAAAGACCAAAAGAGCCTTTAGCCTGTACCATCAGACTAAGATTTATCTTATAAACCCACTTACTGGGAAGAACCTTTTTACCAGGTGGCAGAGGTACCACATCCCAGGTTTTATTGGCAAGTAGTGCATAGCCATAGCTTCCTACTATATGGGGTGTGTAGCTGCCTATAAGTAAGAAGTGGATGTTTGGATATGGAAAATAGAATTTAGGAGACCTTGGTTAGACGGAGTGAGAGCTATAAAAGAAAAACTAGTGGGAGATATATGATTAAGGAAATATATTGTAGACACATCAGTCAAGTAAACAGTACCCTAAATATAATCAAATAGGTATGAAGGAGCTTTATGCTCTCTAAGGGACTTGTGAACGACAGTTTCCAAGACCACAGGAGCGGGACTAGAGGTAGAAGAAAGTGGAGAAGTAGAAGTAAATGATGAACTAGGGGCATACTCGAGAATAGGAATAAAAGAAATAGAGCAGAGATTAGAGGGAACATGAATGAAAATAGGAGAATGATCAAGAGTTGATGAAGTATAATGAAGAAAAGTAGGAGTGGAAGTAGATAAAGTTGAGGCAAAAGGATAAGTAGATTCATGACAGATTATATCTCGTGAAATGAAAATCTATTTAGTTTGTTGGTTCAACAATTTATACCCCATTTTACCCAAAGGGATATCCTAGGAAAACACATACTACTGCCCTTAGCTTGGGTCCAATTTTCCATGTTATGTGAAAGAGTGGAGGCAAAACAAAGACACTCAAAACACCTAAGAAAAGAATAATCTGGGGTAGTGTAGGAGTTTAGTAGGATATCTATTAATTAGGAATGTGGCAGTAAGAAGGCATTCCCCCAACTGACCACACGAAGGTGAGACTGAAACAAAAGGGCTCAATAAACTTCCAATAGGTTCCTATGCTTCCTCTCCACTACCCTATTCTGTTGAAGAATAGAACACAACTAGTTTGGTGAATTATCCCTTTAGAAAGGAAATAGGCAGTTGCAGCAATGCTAGAACCAAGTCCCAAAGTATTGTCAGATCTGACCTTCTTGAATTTAATATTGAACTGCCTTTTAACCATAGAGATAAATGATTGAAGAATAGTGAAAGAATTGCCTTTAGTGCTCAAAAGATTAGTCCAAGTACCCCTACTAAAGTCATCGATAATTGTAAAAATGTATATAAAACCATCATAAGTAGTTGTCTTATAGGGTCCCCAAGTATCAATATGAATAAGATCAAAAGCATGAGAAGAAGTAATAGAACTAGATGAAAAAGGCAATTTGTGTTGTCTTGCTAAAGGGCAAACAATACAAGGGACGAAACTATTATTAAAAACATCATGTGGTAAACATTGAATGTTCTTCATACTGGAAATAAGCATATGACCCAGTCTAATATGCCATACATTGTGATAGGAAATAATAGAAGTAGGATGAAAGGTAGAATTAGTACTAATATATTCAGTGAGAGAAGTAGAAATATTTGTCTTATTACATGGCAGTCCAATAGAAGGATGATGGAGTGATGAAAGATGTAAAGTCTATTACTAAGCTTACTAAGACCCAAGATCTTCCTCAATGAACGGCTCTGTAGAGAGCATAAGAAGGCACTAAAGTCCAGGTCACAACCAAATCGACAGCAAAATTAATGTACGGATAGTAAGTTTAATTTGAAAGAAGGGACATACAAGATTCTATGTCTAGAAAGAGAATCACTTTTCCTGCATGTGTGACCTTGATTTTGTAAAAATTAGGAAGATTAACTATTAAAGGTTGTGAAAGAGGTAGTATTTCAAATAGAATAGACTTATCGAAGGTCATATATGCTCAAAAGTACCCGAATCAAGGATCCATGAGTGTAAAAGGAGTTATTAGGAAGATAAAAGGGTAAAATAGGAGCAATACCAGCACAATTGGGAATTGCATTGACCTCAAAACTTGAAGCAACCTGCTGACCAATTTTAACCCGTTGTAGTATATCCATCGATTGATAATATTATTCCTGATATATTCCCACAATATTGGAAAAATTGTTAATACCACGAGATCCTTGCAAATTAGGAAAACTATTATTTAGTGTATGCTAGGAAATCCATTGTTTATATTCTTATTCCCTTATGTAACATGCTGTCCAAAAAATGAGTTATGTTGTGTCTTTCCTTACTCACTGTAATATTCTCCCTCAGTAGATAATGCATTACTGTACACAATATGCTGATTTTGAAACCTTCTAGGCTTGTTAGGTTTGAAATTTGCTGGTAACCATGAATTATAAAATATCTTCAACTATATAGCCTACTTTTTTACAACATGTGCAGAAAAGATTGCTTGACAATATGTTCAGAAAAGATTGCTTTTATCATTTCCTTAATGAATACCAAATTTATTTCCATTGCCAACATATATAGAAAAATTTGACTTTCCTTGCCCTGAATAGTTTCTCATCTTTTGTCCAGAAACATTGAAGGAGCTAGATTCTAAAGGTGAAGATACTAAAGGCTGTATTAATCTTTGTCTCTCTTCTTGAAGAAGAAGAAGTGAATAAGCCTTGTTAATGCTTGGTGTGGGATACATCATCAAAATGTTTCCTCTATTGGTAGTATATGTTTAATTAAGTCCCATAAAAACTGCACCAATTTCTTTCTATCATCAAGTGCATTATTTTTCTATTTTGCATCACAAACACACTCAACATAAGTGCATAGAACCCTTGCATCTGCCTCTAATTCATCCTAAATTTATTTCATACTATTTAAATATGAATCTATATCATGTGATTCTTGCAGAGTCTCTAAAAGTCTCTTTTGCAAACTAAAAAGTTGCGTAATAACAGATTGTCCATACCTGTCCTCAAGTTGCTTTCATAGATCTCTTGCAGATTTTGGAGTGTAGTACACTAGATCTTATCCCTTTCGTCAATGAATTGAGCAACCATGCCATTGCCATATCATTATACCTAGTCCAAAGATTCAAATAAGGTGAATCTTCCCAAGGTTTTGTAATTTTTCCATTAATAAACGCTAGGTTATTCTTAGCTGACAATGATATTAGCATAGACTTTCTCCAATCTGTAAAACCAGATCCATCGAAGGGTGGGAATACCAGATTTTTCTCAGGATTGTCGGAATGACTCAAATAGAGAGGATGAGAGCTCTCCACTACAATCGATCTTTCTCCAAAATGATATTCTTCCTCCATCTTTGGCGTCCAAAATTACAGAAGCAAAAATGGAGAGACGAAGACGAGAAATGTAGATCAACAATTGTTGTTTCACAGAAGATTCAACTGAATTATTTGGAATAATCTAGAAGTGGATCGAGCACAAGCTCTGATACCATATTAGATTTCGGAGAAATTCACAAATTGATTTGGAGGAAAAATTACCAATTTTTGTTATATCTTCTGTAATTTTTCTACGCTGCCTTTTATGTGCAAAATAGATGAAATAAAATAGCTACCTAACTAATCGACTTACACCTTCCACTAACTAATATGTGCAGTTACATAAATAACCAAGCTTCTAGAATGAAGCTTAATAACAAAGTGAAACCTAGGTTATCTCATTTCCTTTCTCATTGAAATGCACAACCGTCTTTAGCTCCTCAGAAGAGCTTGTACCATTGTCAATACCAGTGTCAAATATCCTTGTACTGTCAAATTCTTAGCATTATAAGTATGAAAAATCGTAAAAAAATTCCTCAAATAAATCTTACAATTATAATTGTGCATTTATAACAAATCTCCATCGAACTCAACATACTTGCATGAAAAAGTAAAATTAATTTATAGCTCATTCTATTATCTTAAAGAATCATAAAAATATCATATTTATATGATAAATAATTGGCCATACAGAAGCATGCAAAAGAAAATTGACTCTACCAAATTTTTTGGGTGATCTTGTTTTTGGGTAATATGAAACCACCAGGTTTTTAATGTTTTTGAAAATAATATTTTAAAATTCCTTCAACTTTAAGCCTTTTTTTATTCATTTATATTGACTTAGAAGTTGAATTTCTTTGTTTGAGAATAGAAGTGAAAAATCCATTAATAATCTCGTACTCCTAAATATTTGTAGTTCATTTACAAAAATAAATTAAGAGCATTTAATATTGTTACACAAGTATATACATATTTCAAATTAGGAAGAATGTAATAACCAAAAATTTAGGTAATTTTAAAGTCCTAAATATCAGAGAATAATTAAATTGCAATTTTATTCAACATAAAATTTATTTGTAAGGGTAAAAGAAGGCGAACGTCATTTCTCCAAGGACTTTTGTGCTTAAATATAGTATAAATTAGAACTTGAATGAGTAAATTAATTATGTAATAATTACTTTTCCTATACGACTAACTTTTTTTTTTTTTTTAAAGATAACTGGAGAATGCATTGACAAGTGAAGATGTACATAGAGGGGGGCATAAACCAAACCTCTCGTAGGAAAGTTGGGATTGACTAAGTCCATCCATTACAATTTGACTAGTCCAACAAGAATTAGGAGGGTTGCTCCTTAAACAGATTAGCTCACAAAACAAAGAAACTAAGAAAGATCACTCAGCCTGGATCAAAAATAAAGGTCCTCTTTCTTACTCTGATTCTGAAATTTGGCATCCCTTTCTCGTCATTCTTCAATAAGGATATAAACTGCCTTGGAAGATTTGTAGCGTCGGTGAAGAACTGACTCTTCCTCTCTACTTCAGCTTTATTAGCCAGGAGGTCTGCTGGGATGTTACCTTCTCTAAGTGTGTGAACATAATGAAAATTTCCAATTAAATTCATTGCTTAAATCGCTGTGATATCATCATTTATATGCCAAGTAGTAGAAATTTCTCCTCTTATCATCTGGATAACAACAAGCGAATCTGACTCAACTGTCAACCTGTTGAAGCCATGATCTAAGCACCATCTAACTCCGGTTTTGATTGCTTGAGCTTCAGCTGAATTGTTTGAGCAAGTACCAAGGTAAACCGTGAAAGCCATGATCAAACGTCCGCGATGATCTCTTAACACCCCTCCACCTCCTGCGTTACCTGGGTTTCCTTTGCTACAACCATCAACATTTAATTTGAATTCCCCAGCATTCGGTTTATTCCATCTCACAGGAAGAATGTGTAGTTGAGGTTTGATTATATCTACCAGTTGCAATATCCTCGGGAAACAAGTCATAAAAGGCAGAGAAGGAAATTCAGTAGAAAGCAACAGTTGCATCAAGTAGGTAATTTGACTAATGATTCTATGAATTGAACTTCGGATACCCTCATATTTGTAGGTACATCTATATTTCCATATTTCCCAACATATAATAGAGGGGAGGCATTGCAATATCATGTCATGAACTTTGTTTTGTGGTTTGACGAGCCACCATCTGATGAATTTGGCCCGAATACCACCAACAAAGTTAATAGACAATCCACAAGCATCTTCAAAATATTTCCAAACTTTTAGAGCCACATCACTATCACAAAATAAATGGTTTGTAGTTTCCATATTGCTATTGATGCAGCAATAACATTTTGAGGGCCCATGAACCCCAAACCTGATCAAAGCGTCATCGGTTGCAAGCTTACCATTTAGTAATCTCATAACATGAAAAGATACTTTAAAAGGTAGATTACGGTGCCAGATCTTAGTTGTAGTGAAGGAGGAGCCTCTAGATTTTCTAAAACTTTTCCATGCTGATTTACTAGAAAATGATCCAGTGGGGTTTGCAAGCCAAATAGGAAAATCTTTCTTTTCAGGAGAAATCTTGATAGATTGAATATGAGAAACCAAATTAGAAGGGAGAGTATCACGGAGTTTATCCAGCTTCCATTGGTTGTGCTCAATAAAATCAGCCACTTTTATCTTCTGGGACTTGTTTTCCTGTTGAACTAAATTAGCAAGGGCTCCTTTATTGGTCCAGTTATCCCACTAAAAGGAGAGGTTACCTTTCCCTACATTCCATAAAATATGTGCTTCACAGTCTTTCTTGATATCCATTAGCCTTCTCCAAAAGTGTGACTGAGTATAACACTTTTTTCTAGCAACTGGATGGTATCTTTTGCAATATTTAGCTTCCAGGAAGAGGGTGAGAAGAGACTTTTGAGTTCTGAAATTCCACCAAGATTTAGCAGCAAAAGAAATGCAAATGTCATGAATTGATCTAAAACCTACCCCTCCCTCAGTCTTAGGATAACATAAATTCTGCCAGGAAAACCAATGATAACTTTTCTTGCTCTCTATTGTACCCCAGAAAAAACTAGCAAGTGATTTTTCAATTTGATTAAGGGTAGTTTTTGGTGGATGCATAATAGATATGATATGTAAAGGAATAGAGTGCAATACAGACCTGATAAGGACTGCTCTACCCCCAAAAGAGAGAATTTTACCTTTCCAACCCTGAGTTCTATTTGCTATTTTGGCCACCATATTTCCAAAGTAGCAAATTTTCTTTCTCCCGGGGTAAATAGGGCACCCCAAATAAGTAAAAGGGAACTGGGAATGGGAAAAACCAGTGATATTTTTGATGTCTTCAATTACAGTTGAAGGAGTTTTAGAGGATACCAGGAATGTAGATTTTCTTTTATTCACCATTTGTCCTGAGCATTGTTCATAGTCCTCTAACTTTTTCATCATCATGGCAATAGATAACAAGTCGCCAGAGGAGAAGAGGATGGTATCATCAGCATATGTGAGGTGAGTAATTAAAGGACTGCCTCGATCCATAGAAAAATGAATAAAATTATCATGTACTAGCTGGTCCATCATGTAAGACAGCAATTCTGCCCCAATGACAAAAAGTGAGGGGGATAGTGGGTCTCCTTGCTTAAGGCCCCTAGAGGATTTGAAAAACCCATGTCTCACTCCATTGACATTGATGGAGTACCAATTGTTTGAGATCAATCTTGCAACCATATCAATCCAACATTCAGAGAAGCCTAATTGCCTCATAGTTTGACAGAGGTAGTCCCAAGGAACTCTGTCAAAGGCCTTTGCCATGTCTAGCTTAAAAACTACATTACCATTGACGTTATGTCTATTCAAGTTATGAATAAGTTCTTGAGTAAGCATAACATTATCAGAGATTGACCTACCTTTAAGGAAACCAGTTTGGTTTGGAGAAATAAACCTGATCATAAGAGGGGCTAGCCTACTGTTAAGCAACTTTGAGATAATTTTGGAAGTGAAGTTGCTTAGACTAATAGGCCTGAAATCAGTAAATTGTTGCGGGTTATCAATTTTAGGGATAAGGACAAGGCAAGTATGAGTAAATGATCTAGGGAGAGGTTGCCCAGAGAAGAATTCCAAAACCACCTGATAGAGATCATCAGAAATTATATTCCAGCAGTGTTGAAAGAATTTTCCAGAAACGCCATCGGGGCCAGGCGAGCTGCTACTATCCATGGAGAATACTACCTGTTTCAGTTCATCCATGGTAGGGAGTGCCTCTAAAACCAAATTGTCTTCTTCATTTATTACTCTGTTAAGCCCCCTAAGCTTTGAAAAATCTCTGCAAGTATTTTCTTGTGTGAACTGCTGCTCAAAAAAGTTAATAGCTTCAATAGCTATATCATCTTTGTTCTCAATCCAGGTACCATCATGCTTCTTGATTCTTGTAAGTTGTAATTTTTTCCTTCTAGAATTAATTACAGAGTGAAAGAACCTAGTGTTATTGTCACCATCCGTAAACCACTTCAAGCCAGCTTTTTGTCTCCAAAATGACTCTTCATTTTTTATGTGCCTAATCAATTGTGCATTCACATTATTGTATTCCATCCTATTGCTTTCAGTATTGTCATTTAGACATCTTTCCTCTAATACCTCAAGCATATTCTGCAATTCCTTGGTCTTAGCAAAAATATTCCCGATAGAATTCTTCGACCAAAAGGAAAGACTTTTACAGACATTTTTTAGCTTGAGATGAAATCTCCACATAGGGCCTCCTTCTACTTGTATATTCCACGCTTGTTCTACCAGTTGCATAAAACCCTCTTGTTCAGTCCAGAGATCTAAGAATCTAAAATACTTTTTAGGCTCCAATTGTGGATTAGAAGTGGAGACAAGCAAAGGAGCATGATCAGAGCCAGTTCTCACCAAGTGTGTGACAGAGGTATTTGCAAAATTCTGTAACCATTCTGAGTTAACTAGAGCTCTATCCAGTCTTGCCCATATCCTCTTAGTAGGTGCCCAACCATTACACCAGGTAAAAGGACTTCCAGTGTAACCAAGATCCAAAAGGCCACTATCCACAATGCAATTGATGAAGGGCAAGCTTTTAGACATATTGTGAATTTTCCCCCCTTTTTTCTCCTGAGGATCAGTAATAGAATTAAAATCCCCTATCACCATCCATGGAGAGCTAATTCCATTAGAAAAAGATTTGATGTTATCCCATAGAGGCTCCCTGAGATGAGCTTCACATTTAGCATACACTAAAGTCATGTATAAAGTCTCCCCATTATTATCAATTGAACAATTGATAAGTTGAGGAAGGTCTTCAATAACAATACAGTTGATGGAGCTATCACCAAAGAACCAAATTTTATTGTTGCAATTAGCATATGCAAAATCAAACCCAAGTCCTCTTCTGAATTTCTCTAGCTTTTTCTTTCCGCAGAAAGGTTCCATGAGAGCAATGAATAAAAGGTTGTGAGTTCTTTTGAGTTGCTTAAGTCTGTCAAAGGCACCTTGTGAAGTTATGCCTCTAATATTCCAAATAAGAGACTTAATCATTAAAAAGATATAGACTGATCATCATTGTCCTGTGAAAATTTCACAGGAGGAATGCCTTTGCCTCTTCTATTACCTCTGCCCTCCCTAAAGGTGCGTCCACCTCTGGTTAATGAGAGTCCACGTCTGGTTACCTCCTCACGCCCCCTGGGTGAGAGGTGGTGTCTGTCAGTAACATCTCCAAAGGCTTGAACAATTTCATCTGGAGGTGGAGATTGATGTGAGAGAGCTTCTAGCAATCTGTTAGCATGATCATCGCTGGTAGCTGATTGAGCATCAAGACTTTCCTCACTTTCAGACTGATCTTCAATGCTTTCGAAGTCATTCTCAGAATCACTAACAACTTGATCATTTTCAGCAATTTCTGAGTCTTCCCCATCAAATTCGGAATCTACATCATTTACTACATCCAGCTCTAATTCATCACTACTCTCTGAGGGAATAGTGTGGTTAATAGGATTGTTAGCTGGTGGAGGGGATACGGAGGTTGGATTGTCAGGAGGATGAGGATCTGGAGGCTCTTGAGAAGTGTGGTTTGTGTGTGCATTTTCTATCTGGTTTCCTAGTAGTGGAGGGCTAATTTGTGCTATCTTTTGGATTTTAGGAACTGAGGTGAATATATTTTGTTGTTTTGGAACAGCAGAGGTAGAGGTGATATTAGATTGGTGTTTTGGCTTGGTAGTACTATCAGTGAGCATCTGAGAACCTGTCTTAATGGAAGACTGCATATTAGGGCTTGCCTGAGGTGTTGTGTTTTGAGGTTTATTAGGCTTTGCATTTGGATTAACTTGGTTTGACTCAATTGTTAGTGGAGTTGGTTGTTTTGTGCTATGATGTTGATGAGTATTAGTCTGTTGTTTGCTCTGATTAACTTGCCATTGCACTCTTTTCTTTGGTCCATTCTGCTGCTTCGATGCCTGGTGCAATTGGGCTATATGTTCAACATGATTGTTCTTGTCCGAAACTTGTTTCTGTTTGTCTTGCGTTCCATCATTTGTTAGCTGTATAGTTGGATGATTTGCCCTCTCTGATTGTGAATTTCTCCCTGTGAGAATGACTTCCTGATGAGGTTGTTGTGGTAGCATATTCAAGTTAGTATTCCCGATTGTGTGTTGATGTAATTTCTTGTTTCCTCTTTGAACCCTCCATTGATCATCAATCTCATCAATGTTGGCTGAGGCTTTAACCTCAATTTCTTCATCTCTTTTCTTATTTCTACAGGAGAGTAGATCATGACCTTGCATACAACAATATTGGCAGTATGATGGGGCACCCTCGTATTCGATATCTAACCAATATCCATCCTCCTCATTACTATCTAGCCTCTTAAATCCCAGCCAGATTTGATCCTGTCGAGGCTTTAAGAGGTCAATTTCAACTTTAAGCTTAGCCACGTTACCCCTAGACTTAGAGTAAGTGGCCATATCAGGGGCCATGGCAGTACCAATTGAGCTAACCATTCTGGACAAGGTATCCCACCTAAAAAGATGCCAAGGGAGCTGATGAATTAAAATCCATAAAGGGGCAATTGTAGTTTCACATTCAGGGGAAAAATCAGGGGTCCATCTAATAACCTTCATTATATATGGACCAAGAGTGATGAATGGTTTAGAGTATATGTGGTAGAAGTCTGCTTGATTGGTAAAGTCAATATAAACATGATTTGTATCATAGAAGGCTATTTTAACAGAACCTTTGAGAGGGATATGACTGATGAATAACCTCATTACTTCTTCCATACTAGGTTTACCTCTGGTGAACTTCCCAACGATTGTAAATTTGCAATCTTCAGCTAATGTAACAAAATAATCATGGGCACTGAAGTATACTGCTGGTTTGCCCATATGAGTACCGTGTGTAATTTCCACCGGTTGCTTGGTACTTGAGCTATTGGCAAGAGCAGCTGACACCGTAGCTGAGAAGGATGGCTTAGACACTGGGTGTGGTGGTTTGGTTGGAACTTTGGAATTAGTATTTGAGTTAGAGGGAGGGTTTGCATTCTGATCTGCATTTTGTTGACCATTGGATTGGGAATTTTGAGTACTATTGTTGCTTCGGTTGTGACGACGAGGGGGGTCAAAGTTACTGGAAACCTTCAATTGTGGTGGAAGTGAATTATTCTTTTGGGTATTGGGGAGTTCGTGATTTTGTGTTGAATTAACTTTTGTGCCATCCAGGTGAACTGCATCTTCATGTCTAATTTGAGAGGATGTTGGTTGTGAAGTGGGGGTAATTTTGCCGACCATAATTGATGGAATGGTTTGGGGTGTTGAGTTGGTGGTAGATGGGTTCTGTTGTTGAGGTGTCGTATTTTGATTGGTATTCTGTGGTGGTGGATCAGGTGGGGATGATGGAGGAAGGTGAGGGACCTCTAATGGTCCAGTAAGGTTGGCTGAGAGCATAGAGAGAAGTCAGAGAAAAATTTGTTAGAAAGAGAAAGGACCGTTAATATTTTAATACATATGGTAAAGTCGAACTATCCCATGACTTCAATCCAGATAAAAAATTTCTCCTGAACAATTCACGTATTACTTAAAGTACTAATACTAAATCTTAAAAAAAGGCGATCTACTAGTACAATAGAACCAACCAGACAATCCCTAACTAGATTACGATAATCATTAACACAAATAAATGCATAGTAAGAATCTCATTTGGTGTGTAGTATTAATCGTTTCTCATTTTAGATGGTTTTGCTCAAACTATGATCAATGAAATTTTCTCCATTTCATTATTAGTTATTTCTCATAATATATTTGCGCTATTCTTTTGCTAGTATAGAAATCCCATGATACGCATACAATATTATAAGTTGAACGTAATTAAGCTGTAATTTACTTGTTGGGCCCTAATCTAATTTCTCATAGTATATTTGTATTACTCTCTTCCTAGTATTATTATGTAATAATTAAGTACTATTTTATACGACTAAATATTAGTATTTTATTAAAATCAACCAACACCACTTCTTTCACTTTGAAATCTATCCTAAAAGATTGGAAAGTTTGTAACGAAGGCATCCTATGGCATCCACACTTTTATTCAAAAATTAACATTTGGACCTCAAATTGGATCCACAACTCAAATGCTTTAAGAAATACATATGTGATCTCCTTAGAAAAGAGGATCTCAATACTTCTATTAGGAATATTATTAAAGATGACAAATGGGACCTTTCATGTATCTCTTTTGAACTTCCTAGTAATCTAATGAACAATATTGTCGCAACTCATATCCCTAGCAAGATCTTTGAAAAGGATATTATGAGCTGGGGTGTCACTTCTAATGGACTCTTTTCCATTAAATCATGCCATAAACGTATAAATCCTACAACCAAAAATCGATTTTGACTGGATTTGGGATGTTCAATGTCCAAACAAAACCAAATTCTTCTTTTGAAAATGCATGCATAATCACATTCCTTTCAGAGCTTTATTATTCCGCATTAGCATCAATATAGACAATGTTATAAATAGAATTCTATTTATGGTTAATATCTATATTTAGAGAAATTCTAGGGTTTATTACTTGGTGGCTAAGTCATCATCTCCCTATAAATAGAGGGTTCTATTCCATTGTAATTGATCCCAAAAATTCAATAAGAGTTCTCTCTCTCTACTTTTCTCTACAATACTCTTCTTCTTTTATTATTTCATAACACGTTATCAACACGAGACTCTAACCCGTTGAGTAGAAGCTTTGGGATTGAGCATAATCATTGTTAATTATTCTACGAACTTCATTCATGATTAAATTCTGGATTTAATGTAAGTATTTTACTTTTCTCTTTCAAATTCTTGACATTCTATAATTTGATTTTATTGTACAAGCAAAGATGATAAATTTTATTTGCAACTCTAATGGAGTTTGAAAGAAATTATAACCACCCAAAGTGGTAAAATTTCTATACCATGCCATGATTAAATTCATGTATGATTGTGGGCAGAGAATTGAAAACTCGTCCTATTGAATTTGCTTCATTCTCATTCCCTTTAGAGAATGTGATAGAAGTATGTGATAAGTCTAAAAGAAGACAAAATTTATTACCATGAATGATCAATGGATGTGGACATGGCAATACACTAAATTATATCGTCATCATTGTGATAATGAGAATGATAAGGATTCTCAAAATAATCCTTCACTTCGTGAAAGTAATATTTGTCATCGATTTGACATGATATTTTATTAAGCACATATAGATGATTATGGTCCATTCATGATGTGAATGTGACAACATCTGATTTATGAATACATATTCATTCTTTAAAGAATATGAACGTGCTAGTGGTAGTGGCTATACCATACTCACCTCTAGAAGAAAGTTTGAGATGATATAAGAAAATAATGTCATTATTATGGCATGAATGACCACTGCTCACGTACCTATTGTATGCCAAAATATTTTGATTGTGATTATTAAAAGTCAACGATAATGCAAGAAAGAGATCTAGCATATAATTTTGACCACAACCATAATGGTATAACTTTCTCTTTAAAAGAGATATTCACCATATGGATATTGATGAATATATGGTAGTACCAAATTAATTGAGAGTTCTGGAAGAGCCAATTACCACTATTTTGGAGAAACACAATTAATTACCAATAAGATATTGTGTTGTAGTACGTCTCAAAGAAACTTATTCAGTTTCCAAAGTATACGCGGAAGCGGTTGATTATATTGAGACTATAAATAAAGGAATGATTTAATATCCTCTATTACTATAACTTGTAGCGGGATAATATGTATGTAAAAAGCTACCTTCTTTATCTCCAATTTGTACTATATAAACAAAAGAATACCACAATGAAGTGGATATTTTATTGATATAAAACTCATATCATAATAAACTTGGAGTTTATTCATAATTGCACATATCATGGTGTAAATATGAAATTTATCAATATTGATAATTTATTCAGTTGGCATAATTGATTTAGCCATATCAATTTAAGTATGATGTGCAAAAATTAAAGAGAATTTACATGGATAAATATTAAAGAACTAGAAAGTTTTTTACGAATTTTCTTACATTGCTTGTTCTCATTAATTAGTAGACCAATTAAAATTGAGATTGAATCCCATGAATACTGGAAATATCAAAGGTGAATATGAGCCCATTCACCCGCCATGTATACCATATAAGATGCATCTATGAGATGGTTACATGCGCGATTACTATTAACCCGCAATATAGTGTTTGCGAGGTAATTAACTTGCTCAATAATTTGTTTTAGAGCATAATTTCTAGATTTTCTATTCAAGAAGTTCATCTTGATAAGTTAGTTTACATCACAACTGGTTTGGCAAAATGATTTATTGAGTGCCTCCACTTGATAGCTAAACAATTGCTTATGAGAATAAAGTTCTTTATATTAGTTCGATATACGTTATATACGAAAGTATATTACATTCTCCCCTCTCAAGTGGTTCAGGGTCAGGAACCAAATAATTCCATCTTATTATTTTTGATGTGCAGTGTATATTTTGATTAACATCATAACGCACAAAGATGAGTTGTCAAAGTTGAGGAAATAAGTTAGTTTTTCTAACACGAGGGAGAGACATGATAAACTGTTGAGAAAAGTTACGAGGAATAAATTATTGTTTCTGCATCTAGATCCTCGAATAAAATAATATGAACTTGAAATTCATAAAAGGATAATTCATGTGCAATTTATTGCAAATCATGCCAGACGCATTTGCTGACTCAAAGAAAGTAACTATGTTCTCACTACAAATACTCATATTATAATAAGTCCTAGAAGGACAAAGTCTGTGATTAGCTTAAAGCGTATAGAAAATCGGTTTCAAATAAAATTTTTGATAAAGAAGATGAGCAAATGATCAAAATGATCATAATAAAGGAGGCAAGTGATCTAGAAGATCACACGACATAACACTTCATAATATCTCATCAAAAATTCAGGTATCTGAATATATGAATGAAGAGATCTCTATGTTATGTCATTACGAAAATACATTGAAACTGATATAAAATCTTTGTCGACGTCAACCTTCAAGAAGCTAGTGCACAAGATTGGGATGCAAAGGCTTAAGGATGTGAATTGATGCTCTCATCAGTGGGAGTTAATGCGCGTTGCACTCTTTTTCCCTTACAAGGTTTTGTCCCACCTGGGTTTTCCTTGCAAGGTTTTTAACGAGGCAACTAAAAGGCGTATTGTAGATATGTGTACTCTTTTTCCTTATCTAGAATTTTTTTTCCAACTGGGTTTTATTTTAGTTAAGGTTTTAACGAGGCACATTATTTGTTGATTAGATATTCAAGGGGAGTGTTATAAATAAAATTCTGTTAATGGTGAATGTCTATATTTAGAGAGATTATAGGGTTTATTACTTGGTGGGTAAGTCACCATCTCCCTATAAATAGAGGGTTCTATTCCATTGTAATTGATCCCAAAAATTCAATAAGAGTTCACTCTCTCTACTTTTCTCTGTAATACTCTTCTTCTTATATTATTTCATAACAGACAAGAATTTCACAGTTTGTAGGGAAGATTTAGAAGATGCACAACATATTTTCCTCCATTTCCCTAGTACAAAGCTTTCTTTGAAAAAACATGGACATCCCCACTAACCAGTTAAATGATGCTGCACACTGATTGATTTGTCTAAAAGAGAATTTTATTCATAAAAGTAAGTATGCTAGTTACTGGACTTTCTCCATTTGGAATATGTGGAAAAACAGAAATAGTAACAACATCAATAATCTTAGTTATGAGATTAAACACATTGATGTTTTACAACAAGCTTGGGAATATAACTTCTTTGCGAAAAAAACCCCTTAAAAGAAAACAAGTTTTTAATTGGGATCTAATAGATAAACCTTCGCCAGATACTATCAAGCTAAATATTGATGGCCTTCTCAAAAAATGCACTAAAAGCTGGCCTCGGTGGTGTCTTTAGAAACAACAATGGAAGATTGGACGTTGGCTTCTGCAAATCAACTTATGCTTCATCAATCATACAATGTAAATTAATGGCTCTCCAGGAAAGATTAAAAATTGCTCAGGAAATGAGGTTTCAAAAGATAAAAAATAGATAGATTCAACGGATATATTATAACACTTCTCTATGAGAATGACCAAATCTAACTTTTGAATGTAGGTAGTTAATGCATCAGTTGAAGCTTCCAACCCCGATACATAATTTCAGGGAAGGAAATATTGTGGCCCATTTCTTGGCAAAGGAAGCAATGAAATTTTTTAAAATTTTTAAATATTTTTACAATGCACGTCCGCCTTGTTTTGTTAAACCTCAATTGTCAAAGGACAAGTATGATCTTAGTATTAGTTCAAAGTATATTGTTTCTTCTGTGTGTAAAAACTTGCCAAGTTTGGTAATGCTAATGTCCTTAGGGATTATGTAACATGTAAAGACTTTGTAATTTTTCGTTAATATTATTATTATCCTTTTACTTAAAAAAATAAAACATTAATATTTTATCAATTATACTAGAATCAAACTATCCCACGATTTCAATTAGATTAATTTTTTTTCCTGAGCAAGTTAAATACTCCGTATTAATTAGAATAGCATATGAAACCTTAAGAAAAGACGATCCACTTATTAGAATACAATCAACCAAACAATCCCTACCTAGTTCACGTTATTGGTAAGGTACTCTATGTTCGGATGACTATCTTGGTCAAACCAAATGAGTACAAGAAAACAACTCAATGGAATTTAGTATACACTTTTTCCACATACCCCCTCCCCCACTAGCCCCCACCACACCCCTATACCCCTAGTAGCCACCTCACAAGTCTTTAATTCCCTTTATAAAACTCTAACACCTCTTCTTCAAAGTTCCTCTCTCTCTTAATCTCTCTAAAAATATTGAAAGAGAAAGAAAAGAGCAAAAGCTTCATTCATAATCAATGGCTTCCGCCATTAAGAAAGGGAACATGATTTCTCAAATCGTGAGACTTAAACAAGTCGTCAAACGCTGGAAAAACAAGTCCCTTAAGCGCCGCGGTGTCCTCTCGTACTCCTCATCCGATTCAGACGAACCGGCATTATACGGTTCGGACCGTCGTACGCCCTCAGGATCGTTGGCGGTTTACGTGGGGTCAGAACGCCGCCGATTCGTTATCCCGACCCGGTTCTTGAAACTCCCAGTGTTCATCTCGCTGCTTGACAAGGCAGAGGAAGAATTCGGGTACCAGAAAACAGGCGGGTTAGTTTTGCCTTGTGAAGTCGAGTACTTTTCGGAGATTTTAAGGTTACTGGACCGGGATGAGCAGCGGTTCGGCCATTTGGGTTTGGATGAGCTTGTTAAGCTGATTTCTGAAGTGGGGTTTGAATCTTTAGATCAGTCATGCAAAGAAGCTGCTTCCCATGGTTTTGCTCCTCTTCTCCAGAATGCTAGGGTTTAAACGGTTTTTAGTTCTGACAGTGCCCGGTTCAGTTCGTTTTTCTCCCCGGTTCGGTTCTTGAAGGAGGAAGCTCCCTAGGGTTAGGTTTTTTCTTCTCTTAAATAGCTGTAAATGGTGGTGGATTGCTAAATGGGGTCCACAGCTCCCTGACCTAGGCAGTTTTCTTTTTTCTTTATTTTATAGTAGTTTTTTTGTTTTATTTATTTTCTTATTTTTCAACCATCCTTGAACCCAGAATTTAATTTCTGGAGCTTTGCTGGGTTCCGATGAGATGTGGGTGATTTTTTTTGTTTTTATTTTTTTTTAATTTTTTTATTAAGGTTAGTTAGTGCTATTTTCCCCAGACAATTAGTATTTGTTCTGGTGGTGGTGACAGAGAGGCAGATAATTGTTATTTATCATTATTATGATGATGATGATGATGATGATGATGAAAAAAAAGGTAGTTTGAGTTAATGAAATATTCATATTGACTTTAGTATTTGGAAAATCTTGGTGTTATTCCTATTCTTTTGGTTGCATCTTATTTTTCCGTTGGGATTCTCTGTATTTGTCTTTATTTGGTTGGATTCTATTAGAATCCAGATTTCAAGTGATTTCAGATTCTGGGTATCTGAATGGTTTTAATCAAAATGGTTATGTTAATATCAATTTTAAGTCTTATGCAATTAATTGAAATATTTAATTATTTATAATAGAGATTATACATAAAATACCCATCAAACTTGTCCGAAAAAATCATTTACACCTAAACTTTACGGGCGACCTTTTACCCCACTATTCTAAATTTAAGTGAATTTAATACCCCTTTTGCGCAAAATGTGTAGTTCACATTGTGAACACAAATTTGTAAAAACAATTTTTCTTTTGTTTTTTTGTTTTTAACATAAAATTTTCGTTTTTTTAAAACTAAAATTTAAAAAAAAATGGAAAAACTGAAAATATGGGACTTTATGGTGCGTGTAACACACAGCTATCATAACACTTGGTTCAGTTTTTTTAAGGGGGTATTAAATTCACTTAAGTTTAGAATAGTGGGGTAAAAGGTCGCACGTAAAGTTTAGGTGTGTAAATGATTTTTTCGGACAAGTTTGATGGGTATTTTATGTATTATCTCTTTATAATATTCTGAAGCAGTTGATGTTATGCAAAATAATTGCAGGTCACTTTTGAAAATTTTAACTTTTAATTTGCTCATGTTTTTTTTCCTATTTTTTTTTTTCTTATGAAGGTCTCAGAATATCATTATAATTTCTGTTAATTACTCTAAAAAATAGATTTAGTTTTGTCGTTCTTTACAAATATTGTTCTAATAATGACTCTTTTATAAAACAGGAGGTCTGTGAAAATAATATTGAAAATATTTATTAGAATAATTTTTTGTTTAAATTTTGAGTATGTAATGATCATTTCCTCCAAATAAGACTCCTCGGCCAATTTCTTTTTCTTATTTTAGGAGTAAAGAAAGCAACAGTTTGACCTCCAAAAGACTTAGATACTTGATACATCTTTGATAAAGATAGAACAATGAATGAGATAAAAATGTGTCATATTCTTCTTATCCTATATTATCCTGACCTTTTGATAATGTTTATAAGTCCAATACAAATTTAAAATTACCCAACTTTATTTAAAATCAAACTCCACAAACTAGTAAAAATACTCCTATTTTATAATACTTCTTATATTGGTTTAATACTTTCTGCTTTACAGCTGCCTTTTCTTGAGATATGAGTATAATCAGAAAATACTTACTTGCATCGGATGCATAAGGTGAAGCAAGTATTGGCATTGAATTGAGTGGGTGAAAATTTATAAAATATTACTTCATTCGTTTCTGTTTACGTGAACCTATTTTTTTTTTTTTGTCCAAGAATAATCATTTTTAAAATTTGAAGATACTTTAGCCTAAATTTTTCATTTTATCCTTGATGAGAAGCTTTTATAACCACACAAATACTCTATACCCTTTTTTAATCTGCTTAAAACTACAAATTCGAAAAGTCTTCATTTTTTTTTAATTCGTGCTCAGTCAAATAGATTCAAATAAATTAAAACAGATAGAGTACTACCCTGTGAGTGAAATAATTTAAATTTAAACTCTTAAATTTACCCATTATCTTTAATGAGAAACTTTTATAACCACCTAAATATCGTGGCACCATAAATTTTTTACCCCTTAAAATTTTAAAAGTTTTTTCTTAAATTTCGTATAGTATCAAACTATCTAATTTAAATTAAAACTGATCTATAAGCGTTTTTTATATATGCTCAAAGTTTATGGCTTATTTAACGTATACTCGTTCCAACTTCCAAGTACTATAAAAGTATCACCAGATTTCATGAATCAAAAGTTTGGCAAAATTCCCAAATAGAAGTAGACAATGTTGACAGATGATGCCAAAATGCACTTGCAATTTCAAAAATGGAAAAAGAAAATAGTATAGTAATATAGTTTTTTTCTAACTAAAAAATTGTCCACATGTTGTACTTCTATTTTTTCAGTTAAAATTTCCTCAACTGGCTCAAGTGTTTCATGAGATTCCCTTATACTTGTCTGGACCTTAATTATTTCTTTGTTCTGTCATAGCATCAACTTAACAGATTGTACTATCTTTACTGAATTTCAACTGTAGATTCACATTGCACTTGTCCTTTGCCTTTATTTATTTTTATTTTATTTATTTTCCATCCATGTTATATGTTTATATTGGATTCGATTAAATTTAAATTTGTACCGAAAAATCTCATAACGAGGGTGAAGCATTCACTAAAACATGAATTTTATACTCAATTTAATCCAAATTTTTTTATTAAAGTGAAAATATTTATCACCCCACTATAATTCTTATTAATTGTCTTTTTCTTTATTTTAACTTTTGTGGGTTCTCAACTGCTAATAATTCGAACAACTTTTTCATTGATTACCTTTGGGTGTTTTCTCAGGAGTATTTAAGTAGACTATGAGCCTGTTTGGCCAAGCTTTTAGGAGGCCAAAAATACTTTTTTTAGTCGGAAAAATACTTTTTAAAATATTTATCGTGTTTGGCCAAAATGAAAAAGTACTTCTTAGCAGCAGCAGAATCAATTTTTTTTGCTTCTGAGGAGAAGTTACAAATTCTAGCTTCTTTCAAAAATCAAAAGCAAACAGAAAGTTAATTTATTCAAGACAAAAATAACCTTACAATAAATTTTAATTTTTCAAATTATCATTCATTAATTAAATTTTTATTTTACTTTCCTCTTCCTTTTTTTTTCTGCAATACATTTATTCTCTTTTTTACTTAATCAAATTTTTATTCTCTTTCTCCTATTCTTAAGGGTAGATTTTAGATTTATATTGAATGATATATTTTGACATATTTAAATTATCATGTAAATAATAAGTAATACCAAACACTCAATAGTGTTGCTTTGGAGTAACTATATTTATATTAATTAGAGTTAATTTACATTTTTACTTTACATTTTATATTTTAATTGAGTGCTTTTCTACTAAATAATTAAATTTATTTTTCTTTTCTAAATAATAATTATCGCAAATTAAACCTTTAATGTCCTTTTTCGTAATTTGATCTTAAAAGTGTTTTTTTTTAAATATTGGCCAAGACACGATGAGCTTGCAAAAAGCACTACTCAAATGAATCGGTCAAATACAAACAACTTAGGTTACAAAAGTACTTTTTTATAAAACACTTTTAAATAAATCTGCTTTTCAAAATAAGTAGTTTTTGACAACTTGGCCAAACAGGCTCTACATAATGCTACATGATTCCATAAGAGTTGTCAAATCGAAATGATTATTGTGACGACGCGGCCCATCGTCACGTGAGTTACAGTCCTGTGTCCCCCATATTATATTTCTCTATGCTTCATTATCGGTATTTGAGGTGATCGAGTTGAATTGGATTGGTTTTAGATGAAAATGAGACACTTAGTCTCTTTAAGGAAAGCTTGTTTTGGAAAAGTCAACCGGAAGTCGACTATTTAGTTAGAGGACTCGGATGTGATTTTCGGTGATTCAGTTAGATTCGGGGGATGATTTGTGACTTAGGAGTGCGATCGAAGTTGATTTTAGAGGTCCGGTGTAGAATTAAGCTTGAATTGACGAAATTAGTATTTTGACGAATTCTGGTTGGTCGGTGAGATTTTGATATGGGCGTCGGAATGGAATTTCGAGAGTTGCAGTACCTCTGTTAGGTGATATTGGATGTGCATGTAAAATTTCAAGTTATTCAGAGGTCTTTTAGACGGGTTTTTGGTCGAATGTACATTTCGGAAGTTTTTAAGAAACTTAGGCTTGAATCCGATGTGATTTGATAATTTTTGTGTTGTTTGATATATTTTGATGATTGGAACAAGTTCGTATGATGTTTTGGGATATGTAGGTGCCTTTGGTTGAGGTACCGGGGGCCTCAGGATGATTTCGGATGGCTAAACGGAAGTTTTGAACTTGAATTTTGCTGCAGAAAATTTAGCAGTTGCAGGCCAAGTTTTGCCTTCGCGTTCGCATGGAGGGAACATTACGTTTGCGGAAGGGAAATTTTTGGACCATCGCGTTCGCGTGGGTGGTCTCACATTTGCGTATAAGGGGTCCTGGGGCCTTGCCAAGTTGTTCATTGCAATCGCAACATATGGGCTTCGTTCGCGTAAGATGAGGAATATGTGCATCGCGTAAGCGAACTTGGAGTCGCGTTCGCGTAGAGTAATTACCTGGTCAACGAATATTGTTCATCTCGAATGCGGGGGTATTGACCGCGTTCGCGTAGGGTTAAAACTGGACGTACATAAGGTTTTTTTTTATTATTTTATCCGCGAGTCCATCCATTGTTCCCTCCATTGTTGACCACCTTAAGAGCTTTTTGGTAAAAATTGAAGATGATTTCGATGGGAATTGATTGGAGGTAAGTCTCATAAGCTAGAAACATAATTTTATTAAAGAATCAACCTTTGATTCTTGGAAATTTGGGCAAAAATTGGAAGAACTAGGGCTTGATTTTTGAAATAAAATTTTGGATTTGAGCTGGCATTTGAACTCTGATTTTGGTAAATTTAATATGTATGGATTCGTGGAGAGACGAAGAATCCGGTGATGTGAATTTCGTAAGTATTTAAAAAGTGGGCTCGGGGCTCGGGTTTTGCCAACTTCGTGATTTTTGATAATTTCGAATCTTTTCGATTGGATTATAACTCATTAGCCTATTGTGACGTATTCATTGTGGTTTTGGTCAGATTTGACGCACGAAGAGGTCGATTCGAGAGAAAAAGTCTTAGCAAGCTAGACTTTTGGCCGACTAGAGGTGACTAATAATTTTAAATGACGCCTTGAGGGTTTAAAACCCCAGATTTGCACAACTTGGTTCTATGTTGAGATGAGACACACGTTCAATGACGAGCGCGGGGTTATTTACTATTGGAGATTGTGACTTGGTCCAGTCCAGATAATATTTTACCGCATATTTGACTATGGCTATATTGTGATATTCTATGCGTCAATACCACACAAGAAGGGGGTGATTTGTGTGGTATCTAATTTTCACACTAGAAGAACCTAGTTCTTCTAGGTGTTCTAACTACAGCAGTTTGCGGAATAATAAATGCTGAAAGTAAAGTACATAGAGATTTTTACGTGGAAAACACCTGGCTCAAAAGGTGAAAAAAACCACGACCTACTACTTAGTAAGATTTTTCCAAACACCGCTAAAATCACTGAGCCAAAAACTACATTTACAAAGACACTTTGTAAACTTAAGCATTAACTCTAATCCCAGTGTGGCACACAGCCTCAACTGTTGCGACACATTCAAGTTAAATATAATTTGAATACTCAATGCACCTATTATAATTACTTCTATAAAATCTGAAATGTACAATATAAAAACCTACTACAATTGAACTAGAATTTGAATAAACACAATGATGAAACCGGTTCTTCTATCTTAGTTCATGTAGCTTCAGATATGAACACTTGTATCTCGCATATATTGCTTGAAAAATAGACTCTATTCTTTTTGCTCTCAAATATGCTTTACTTCTGCTTATGTGCATTGCCTGTAAAAGAGAACAACTGAGTTAATTAAATAGATCAGCAGTTAGAGTTTGATCAAGACTCTGTTGCTTATCCCTTTGTCAATTTCAGTCCTTAACTACTACGAACTCTTATCCTTATCGTGACTTAGGATTGTTTTCTTTTATCTCAAGAGGACTGTTCCTCTTAAAACTCAATGCAACCTTTTCGATTATCCTCAGAAGATATTTGTTGCATACGCCTCAGTACATATATCTTCTTCACGTGCCTTCCATGTTCAATGGTTATGATTGAACTGTGTTTCTCAAGATGGACCAGGTCCTTCTTCTTATGTTCATTTGTCAATCTTCAAAACATAACCAACAAATTTCCCTTTTTTGATGATGACAAACTCTGTGCTATTTGTAATCATAGAACCTGTGAATCTTGGCTAACATATCAACACTTTGAATTTTTGAGAATTCAATTTTTCATAAAGAACCAGATTTAAGTTAGGTCATAAACATCACTTGTTCAAACAAAATATTTTAAGCACATATCTTCCCCCTTTTGGCATCATCGAAAAGTTTCATAATTAACATGAAATCAGTCATTGAATCAATACTCATGGCCACTGGGGCAACTGCAGATGAACACATGCTTGAGTTAACTTAACCCAAAAAAATATCTATAAAGATTAGATTTAACAAGGACAAGATAAGCATCGTTCATTAATAAGCAAGTAGTTCCTATAGTGCATTCCATAAAAAGAAAAACAAAATTATCCAACCATGAGCAATGAAAGATAAAAATATCTAAAAGAAACTCCCAAACTGGGTCACTGAGGGCTTGACTGGTGCACACTAAGGTAGGGTAGCTAAGGCTTAGAAGAGCTAGAGGGTTGGGTTTGTAGCAAGTTCAACATTTATTTGAGCATTCCTTCTTTTTTCTCCTTTTCTCTTGCAAGTTCAACTCTTAACCCATTTCTCTCACCCTCAAATTCAACAACTCTTTCCTAAAGCCTTGCTATTTCAGCATCCTTTGCTACAACCTCCTGAACTAAAGCTCTGACCTTGTTGTTCACAGGAGTTTTTGCTGATGAACCAGGTTCAACTGGAGCTGTGCTGAGCAGATAATCACAAGCTTGAAGTGTCTTGCAACCAAAGTGTTCTTTGTTCGATGTCATTTCCCACTTCTTCAGAGGAACATTTAACATTTGAAGCATAGTTGTCAAGATAAATCCATTGAGAATGGCATGAGCTTTTAATCCATTTAGCACCCTGTCAAGTAGCTTCACAATGAAGGCAGGCCTGTTGATTTTCTTTCCATTATTCAGATATTGCATGAGGACCAAATCCATTTAATTTGCTGTATGTCTCCTTTCCTACCTAGGTAGAAGACATTTGTTTACAAATTCGAAGAGCACTTTGTGATCTGGCCTCATTTCTCTCTTCTAAACAACTCTGGCCTCAAACACTTCTTCCTCTGATGCAGTGTCACAAAAGTTTCTCGTAATTTGAAGATCAGTGGGCAATCCTTCTAGGCAAGGCCACCTCTGCCTTGTATAATCATCATATCCCTCACTAGGGATGCCTAAGATCTTTCCCAGCTTCAGTGCACCAAACTTTACCTTTACACCATTCACTTTGCTAGTCACTACCCTATTTTTGACTGTTCCATTTGCCATAAACTCAATAAGTAGTTCTAGCTAACTTCCCATCCATCTGAAGAACCATGTTTTTCCAGCCTTGAGCTTCTAAGGCAGACAAAAGCTTCATCATCCCTGGCTCCTCCAGGTCCTTGAGCAGTCTTCCCTTCAAGATTTTCCTTTTGCCAAACATGGCATGCCTATCTAGTTCCTTTTCAGATTCTTCATCTTCTTCCTCACTTCTCCACTCATCATCTTGTTCAGCTGTCTTGACTTGCTTCCCTTTGCCAGCTGATCTCGTTCTTTTGGCAAGAGTAGATTCAGTAGATACTAATTTTGTAGATCTTTTGACAGAGGTCCTGATACCCTTAGACTTTGCAACTGGAATATTCACTATGGGAGTATTATCTAGATGTACCTGTTCCATCTCCCGTTCTTCTTCTTCAACAACAGCTTCTGAACTCTGTCCAATCTGTTCTTTCCCCTTCTCTTTCTTCTTTTTCTTGCTTTCCTCCAAAGCTCTTTTTAATTCCTCTTCACTCTTTCTAACTCTGCTTCTTGTGTCCCTAATTCTAACAATAGACTTGGTTGGTGATTTCTTGCTTTTCTTGGATGGTTCTGCTGTAGCAGAAGTTGTTTGTGATGATGCTTTTCTTTTCTTTGGGTCGTAACTTGCCCCCACTCTCTTTAGTAGATCAGCCAAACTTTCCTCATCCGATGAACCAGGCTCATCTTGCCCTTTTATCAAATTTATCAACCTCTCAGCTGCCTCTCTAGATCCACTCCCCCCTAACTTTGATAGTCCTTCACCCTCATTCCCACAAATAGCTAACATCTCCTTTTTCCTCTTATTTTTAAACTTTTCCGACTCACCCTCTCCGATATCTCTAACAGCCTCTACCAGAACAAACCTATTTTCTTCCCTTTGCACCACATCTGTAAATACATATCATGTATCAACTTCCTGTCGAGTTTCCTAATTTTTGGTCTGAGTAGAAAACCCTGGTTCTTCACATTCTCCTGTGGTGATGGAATCATCAGATTTTGAGCTTGAGTTGGACTCAGTTACAGGACTTGCCTTTATTTGACTTGATTGAAGTTTTTCATTCAGGGATTTTCTTAAAGAACCAGTTGCTACAGTTTTTCTTGCCAGCATTTTCTGACGACGGAATTTAGGTTTAGGGTTTTTAACGGGTGGTGTGGAAGATGATGTGTTGGGTGAGACAGGTGGTGGTGTGCCTAGATTATCCTGGGGATTTGTCATTTTTGGTAGAATTCTGAAACCTTAAGTGAATTTTGTGGTGAAGAAGCTTTGGAGAGTAGTGGACACGAAGAAGGAATAGTTCAGGTGTTTTTAGGAATAAAGAGTAGAAGAGTGTTTTGGCTGTTTTAAAGAGGGTAATAACTACCCATATTTTGCAGCTTTTCAGAGGTCACTTAGAGGTCTAATCCCACTAGAATTTCGGTCTCCTTAGGTGTTAGAATTAATGGCTAGGAATTAAGTAAGGTTTTCGTTAAATTTTGGAATTCTAGTTTCAATGGAATTGGTTCAACGTTACAACGGATAATATTTAGGACTTTTGGTATATCTAGGATTCTTGCTCATAATGAATAATTAAATTTTTCTAATTGTACAAAGAAATAGAAACATACCTGAGCTTTTCATGAGCATACTTTGATGAACCAGGTTCTTCATATGACACTTCTTTTGAATATGCCTCATATGACAAAATAGAAATTGTGTAAGAGTTTGATGGATTTCATAAGCACATGACACAAGAGTATACTATTTAGAATATGAGATTGAATAGAGATTTGTAAGGCCCCGTAAAAATTTTTGTGCATAAAAACCTAGTAGCTGTGGTATCATGGTCCGAATAATGTGTTAGGAATGCGTAGAATTCTTCGCGGCGAGCTTGCTCGCCGCGGTTCGGACCCTTGGTAGTGATTTAAGTTTCAAAAATGTAGAGAATTAATTTTTCCGAAAAATGTCAAATATGCGGGCAAGAATGCGACCGCAAACCTGACATGCGGACCGCATTCTTGCCGCAAAACGTTCCGGAGAGTTGCCCAAAATCGTGTCAAAAGTGCGGTCGATATGCGATCGCATGTCAAATCTGCGGTGCACTTTGCGACCGCAGAATCAACATGCGGTCCGCATAGTGACCGCATTCCTTAACAGAACCTGTGTAAAATTTGGGGCAATTCTGCGGTCACTATGCGGACCGCATGTTGATTCTGCGGTCGCATAGTGCACCGCATAATTGACCCCGGCCCAGATTTTTGTAACATTTTGACCCGAGCTCTTCTTTAATATAACACACTTCTTCTTCATTTTATCATATCATCTTACCAAAATTAGAGAGAAGAGAGGGTTTTTAGAGAGAGAAGTTCTTCATCTTCAAAGATTGTTCCAACTACTTAATTCCAAGGGATTCTAGGGCAAGGATTCAACTTCCCCAATATTTTCAAGGTAAAAACCCTAACTATTTTCTTTGATTTTCAGTTTTAATTGGGTAAAGAGAGGTTTTCATATAATAGCTTTTAAAAATAGAATTTTCACACTCATGCATGATTATTGAACTTGATTTCTAGTAAAAGAAGTGAGTAGAAGTAAGAGTCTTCAAGAACAAGGTTGGCAAGAGTAGGATATCTTGGGTAAGCATAAAGTAGGAGGAAAAATCATCACCAGGTATGTATGGCTAATTTTGATTCTTGTGAAATCGCCTATATGTGTGAAATTTGTTTGGTTAGTGTTAATTTGACAAATTGTGTGAAATTCTTGATGTTGTTGTTGGATATTCAAAGTTGTTGTTGAAATATGAGGGATGTGGTATGGAATATGAACCGAAAGGTAAATGAGAGTTGAATTGGGTGAAGAATTGTGAATAATGGTTATGATGGCCTATATGGCACCTTGTGGAAAAGAAATGGAACACTTGAATTGTGGAAAATTATTGAACATACTTGTGTGAATATTCATGATTATGGAAACATTGTAACTTGGTTATGATAAGTAATTAAGAACATGAACCAATGTGTAAGTTGCTTATTTGAACTTGTTGAAATTGTGTGTAGTACCTTATCTGCTGTTTGAAATTGTTGTGTTTTCAACTGTAAGGCGGGGTCGTGTTGCGCGCCGCAACGTGGTGAAATAAGGTGTGGGTTGGGGTGATAAGGGTGGCCGAGGTAATAAGGGTGGTCGGGGGCAATAAGGATGGAAAGCGATCGAAATCGCTATTGAAAATTGATACATAAATCAATAATGTGAAATTGTGAAAGGAGACAGCAGGAGAGTTTGCAACCTGTGGGGCACCGATTGCCCCTTTGTTTGACTACTTGTGCTTTACGTGATTGATTGGTTATTGTTAAATTGGTTGATCGTAGAAAGTGCTTTGTGTGAGAATTATTTGAAATGAGGAAAATGTGGAAACATGGTCGGCTGGCTTAATTAATTGTTGATGTAATTTAATGGCTTGAGTTTACTTGGGACAAAGTTTGTCCATACATACCAGTACAATTCAAGTGTACTGACGTCCCTTTTGCCGGGGGCGCTACATTCGTGTCATGATTGTAGGTGGATCAGTAGCAGGCACTTCAGCTCATCGGCAGTAGTATCCTTCTCCTTCCACTGCCCGTTTTGGTGAGCCCCTTTCTTCCTCGGGGCCTTGCGTGGTTCATGCCACTCGGTTTAGATTTCATTTTGGTTTTGTAAGGTATAGCCGGAGCCTTGTTACCGGCAAGTATTGTATTTCCCTTTTGTATCCTGGAGGCTCTGTAGACATGTAAACTGTGGGACTCCAGTCTTATGTATATATATTGTGTTATGTCGGGCGTTGTAAAAATTGAAATCTTGTTAATGAATCACTCGTATCGTTTTATTTGTTTAATGTGAAATCAATTATGATTAGTAATATATTTGGTTAATGAGAAACAATCATCTCAGGGGTAACGCGTGGGAATGAAAGGCACCCAGGTCCGCTTGACTGGGGCAACCCGGTCAGGCGCCGGTCATGTCCCTCGATTTGGGGCGTGACAAGATTAGTCTAATATTCACACAAATTAGAACTCCTAACCAATTTTTTTTTCATGAGCTTTCTGAGCTGATTCTTTTAGGTGATCTTAATCATCCCTAACTCCAACCTATTTATTTCAAAATTTTCTCTACTTAAGGCCTTGGTGAAGATGTCAGCTATTTGCTTATCAGTTGCACATAATTCTATGGAAATTAGCCCTTTCTCATAATTGTCTCTCAAGAAATGATGTCTGACATCTATGTGCTTGGTTCTTTTATGATGAACCGTGTTCTTTGTCATACTTATGGAACTAGTGTTGTCACAAAAGATTGGTATGCATCTTACTTCGATACCAAAGTCTACTAATTGTTGCTTGATCCACAGAAGTTGAGCATAATAAGAAGCAACAACTACACTTTTAGCCTCAGCAGTAGATAATGCTACTGAGTTTTATTTCTTGGTATCCCGTGATACAAGACATGAAACAAGAAAATGAGCCATACCTGAAGTGCTTTTTCTATCCACTAGAAAACCAGCATAGTCAGCATCAACATATCCTACTAGATCAAAGTTACTACCTTTAGAATACCATAGACATATTTCAGTGGTCCCTTTCAAGTATCTCAATATCCTTTTGACAGCAGTCAAATGGGATTATTTAGGATTAGCTTGAAAACGTGCACAAAGTCTTACACTGAAAATAATATCAGGTCTGCTTGCAGTAAGATACAAGAGTGAACCAATCATACCCCTACAATTTTTTATCAACTGATGAACCAGGTTCATCAGCCTCTAATTTAGTGGCAGTTGCGATATGTGTATCTATTTCCTTAGAGTCCTCCATTTTAAACTTCTTGATTAGTTCCTTTGTATATTTTTGTTGATGAATCATGGTTCCGTTTGAGCTTTGTTTTATCTGTAGCCCTAAGAAAAAGGTTAGTTCACCCATCATACTCATTTCAAATTCACTACCCATCAGCTTTGCAAATTCCTTACTCAGCTTATCTGAAGTGGCCCCAAAAATGATATCATCAACATATATTTGTACTACAAGAAGATCTTTACCTTTTTCTTTTAGAAATAGGGTGCTATCAATTTTACCTCTTTTGTATCCATGCTAGAGTAGAAATTTTGGCAACTTCTCATACCAAGCTCTAGGTGCCTGCTTGAGACCATATAGAGCTTTATCTAGCTTGTAAACATATTCAGGACATTCTTTGCTTTCGAATCCTGGAGGTTGTTTTGCAAACACTCCTTCCTTGAGACAGACATTTAGGAAGGCACTTTTGACATCCACTTGATGAAGAGTAAATTCCATATGTGTTGCAAAATCTTTGAGGAGCCTAATTGCTTCAAGTCTAGCAACTAGAGTGAAGGTCTCATCATAGTCAATGCATTTCTCTTGACTATAGCCTTGAACCACCAGCCTTTCCTTATTTCTTGTAACAGTTCCATCTTCATCCAATTTGTTTTTGAAAACCCATTTTGTTCCAATGGTTGACCTATCCTTAGGTTTTGAAACCAAGTACCAAACTTGACTTCTTTCAAACTGATTGAGTTCATCTTGCATAGCATTGACCCAATCTACATCTTGTAGAGCTTCACTCACATTTTTAGGTTCAATGAGAGACAGAAAGGCATCAAATGCGCATAGATTTTTCAGTTGTGATCTTGTCTTGACTCCTGATATTGGATCATTTATGATGTTCTCAATGGGATGAGAACTCAAATACTTGTAAGATTTTCCAACCATCTGATTTCTGTTGGTTTCTCCATCATTGACATCTTGTAGAGGAGCACGATCAGAAGCAGGATCCTTTGGATTGATTCCCCCTGTCACATTGCCTGGGGTGCATGGACTTGTTCCATCACCTGCTCCTTCCTTTGGTGCAGCCTTTACTTGTGTTGTGACTTCAATTAATTTTCTCACCAGTCCAATGGCTTCATCTTCATGTTCTTTTCTCTCAAAAAGAGTGTTAGATTCATCAAATACAACATGTACGCTTTCTTCAACACATAGGGTTCTTTTATTAAATACTTTGTATGCTTTGCTATGTGAAGAATATCCCAAAAATACTCCTTCGTCACTTTTGGGATCAAACTTCCCTAGGGAGTATTTGCCATTGTTGTGCACATAACACTTGCAACCAAAGGCCCTAAGGTGGGATATGTTTGGTTTTCTCCCTTTAAGTAACTCATAGGGAGTTTTTTCTACAAGAGGCCTAGTCGTGCATCTGTTTATTATGTAACAAGTAGTGTTTATGGCTTCTGCCCAGAAGCTATGAGGTAGTTTACTGGAAAGTAACATAGTCCTTGCCATATCCTCATGGGTTCGATTCTTCCTTTCAACTACCCCATTTTGTTGAGGAGTCTTAGGGGCAGAAAAATTGTGATATATTCCATATTCATCACAGAATTGAGCAAATTTTACATTTTCAAATTCAGTTCCATGATCAGACCTAATGGATGCCAGTTGATTTCCTAATTGCTTTTGGGTTTTCTTAATAAAGGCAATGAACATTTCAAATGCTTCATCTTTAGAGGTTAGAAACAATACCCAGGTAAACCTAGAGTAATCATCAACTAGCACCATTACATATCTCTGCTTATGGCTCTCATTGGACCACAAAGATCCATATGAACCAGTTCCAACGTCTTGGTAGTACTTACCATTTTCTTAGGTTTAAAGGATGATCTTACCTGCTTCCCCCTTGCACATGCTTCACAAACCTTGTCTTCCTTGAATTTGATATTAGGTAGACCTATTACCAAATCCTTGGAGACTAATTTGTTTAATTGATTCAGACTTGCATGACCAAGTCTTTTGTGCCAAATGAGGGGATCATTAATTTCCACACTCAAGCAAGTGAGTTCATTGTCAGAGAGAGTTGACAAATTTACAATGTAAATATTGTTAACTCTCCTTCCCTGCAAAACAATCTTGTCAGTAGTAAGGCTAATCACAAAGCATTTTGTGGAAGTAAAAGCCACAAGGTTACCTCTGTCACACAATTGTAACACACTTATTAGGCTATACTTTAAGCCATCTATCAAATAGACATTCTCAATGGAATGAGAGTCTGTTTTTTCTACCTTTCCAACACCAATGATCTCACCTTTCTTTCAATTTCCAAAGGATACGTTACCTCATTTTAGGTTCTCAAGTGAAAGTAACTGGTTCTTGTTACCAGTCATATGTTTTGAGCAGCCATTATCCATGTACCACATTTGGCTACTTCCTTTCACTTGATCCTGTAAAAGAAATCTTGGCTTAGTCTTAGGAACCCAAACTAGTTTGGGTCCCTATCTATGGGCAAACGGATAAATCAAATTTTTCTTTGCCCAATTAGGCAGTTTATGTTTTTCTTTGACAAAAGCTCTGTTCTTTTGACCAGCCTTTTCTCTAGCATTACATTCATTTTTGTAATGGCCAGTCTTACCATAGTGTGTGCAAATCTTATTCTCAGTAAGTGTGAGATACATGTTTTTGGGATCCCATTTTGGAGTTTGAGTCTCAAAACCAAGTCCTCTCTTATTGCTACTATGATGTTCTTATAGCCAAGAGAGTGCATCAGAAGCCTTATTCCATTTGCATGTTCTGTCCAATTCATGCTTCACCTTTCCTAAATCTTCTTTTAAGACTTTAATCAACTCATCTTTCTTGTACATTTCATCTTTCATTTTTCCTAAATTTTCTTCTAGAGTGAGAGATGATTGATCAGCCCTTTTCTTACCCGATCCTAATTTCATTTTAATGTTTTCAGATTTGAGTTCTAGATTTTTATTCTCAAGTTGATGAACCTCGTTCTTTAACTCAGTACTTATGTTGTCACTTTTATCAGCCCTAGACTCAAGTCTTTTAAAATTTTCTTCTAGGATAACACACTCTTTAGACAGAGCATCTTTCTCACTGTTTAGTATTTCAGACTCATCTATGAAGTCCATCAGTAGGTCAGCCAATTTTTCTTTGGACAAAAATTGTATCTTTTCTTTAAGGTGTAGAATACTTACCTCCTGTTCATCTTCTGACTCTCCGATGGCCATAAGAGCTTGCTCATCATCAGCTTCATTTTCTGAGTCCTCATCTGAAGTTTCTCCCCATGCAGCAACCATGGCTTTGGTTGATCCCTTGTTCCTTCTTGGTTGAACCTGTTCCTTCTTCCTGTTTCTTCTTTCAGCTCTTTCTTTCTTCCATTCAATCTCCCATTGTGGACAATTTCTGATGTGGTGATCGGTCTTCCCACACTTGTATCAACCTTCATTTGTTTGTTTCTCTGGAGCTCTAAGTTTGCTGAATGTTGTACCTTTTGAAGTACCCTTTGCTCTCATAAGAAATTTCTTGAAGTCTCTGGTTATCATAGCCATCTCTTCATCTTCAAGATCTGATCCTTCTGAGATTCGGAGTGCTAGACTTCTTTCTTTCTTTGGAGCATCCATTTTCATTGTTTGCCTTCTTAGTTCATAGGCAGTGAGGTTTTCAATTAGTTCATCTAACTTTAGAGTATCAATGTTTTTTGATTCCTGAATAGCAATGATTTTGCTTTCCCAGGAGATTGGCAGAACCCTAGTTAGAATTTTCTCCACCTTGTCTTCTTCCAGTATAATCCGTCTAAGAGACCTCAGTTCATTAGTCTGTGTAGTGAACCTGGTATACATTTCTTGAATAGTTTCTCCTTCCTTCATAGTAAAGTTTTCATATTGAGAATACAGTAGAGTTCCTCTTGATCTCTTTACCTGAGGTGTACCTTCATGAGCCACTTGTAGAGTGTCCCATATCTCTTTGGTAGTAGCACAACCTTGAATCTTGCTATACTCATCAGGACCCAATCTACATACCAACAATTTCTTGGCTTTAGCATTTTTCTCCCATTTCCTGAGATCCTCAGCAGTACAATCTACTCTTGCTTTTGGAACATCTACTCCTTCAACATTTTTCTTGGTTGTAGCTAAAGGACCATCAGTGATGATATCCCAAAGTTCATAATCTTCTCTCATGATGTGATCCGTCATTTTATTTTTCTACCAAGAGTAGTAGAGGCCATTGAAGAGAGGAGGTCTAGCTGTGGATTGCCCTTCCCAGTTCCTAGGTGGAGCACTCATGTTGATCTTTCCTAAGGTTTTAACCTCTTCAAGGATAACCCGCTTTGATACCAATTGATGTTCTATACATCAATACCACACAAGAGGGGGGGGGTGATTTGTGTGTTACCTAATTTTCGCACTAGAAGAACCTAGTTCTTCTAGGTGTTCTAACTACAGCAGTTTGCGGAATAATAAATGCTGAAAGTAAAGTACATAGAGATTTTTACGTGGAAAACACCTGGCTCAAAAGGTGAAAAAAACCACGACCTACTACTTAGTAGGATTTTCCCAAACTCCACTAAAATCACCGAGCCAAAAACTGCATTTACAAAGTCACTTTGTAAACCTAAGGATTAACTCTAATCTAGTGTGGCACACAGCCTCAACTGTTGCGACACCTTCAAGTTAACTCTAACTTGAATACTCAATGCACCTATTACAATTACTTTTATAAAAGCTGAAAGGTACAATATGAAAACCTACTACAATTGATTTAGACTTTGAATAAACACAATGATGAAACTGGTTCTTCTATCTTAGTTCATGTAGCTTAAGATGTGCACACTTGTATCTCGCATATATTGCTTGCAAATAGACTCTATTCTTTTTGCTTTCAAATATGCTTTACTTCTGCTTATGTGCATTACCTTTAAAAGAGAACAACTGAGTTAATAAAATAGATCAGCAGTTGGAGTTTGATCAAGACTTTGTTGCTTATCCCTTTGTCAATTTCAGTCCTTAACTACTACAAACTCTTATCCTTATCCTGACTTAGGATTGTGTTCTCTTATATCAAGAGGACTGCTCCTCTTAGAACTCAATGCAACCTTTTCGATTATCCTCAGAAGATATTTGTTGCATACGCCTCAGTATATATATCTTCTTCACGTGCCTTCAATGTGCAATGGTTATGACTGAACTGTGTTTCTCAGGATGGACCAGGTCCTTCTTCTTATGTTCATTTGTCAATCTTCAAAACATAACCAACATATTGTCTTTCACTATGACTTGGGCTTATCGCCATATTTGGGGCTTATTGCCAACTGTTTTATAGACTATCATCACTATTTTCCTTATTATTTGAAATATTATTTGAACTCAGTTCATTTGATCTACATTGTTTCATGAACTCAGCTACATTTTACTCAACTTGGGGTTTTTAATCGATATTTGAATTATTATTTGATCTGAGCATTTGTTGTTTAAAGCTGTTCGAGGGGCTTTTGACTATTTTGGACTGATTGAGGCTGAGGGCCACATGTGAGGATATGTTGAGAGATGTGAGGAGGCTTTGAGGCCTCGAGTGATATGTGAGGAGGCTTTCAGGCCTCGAGTGATATGTGAGGAGGCTTTCAGGCCTCGAGTGTATTGTGAGAAGGCTTTCAGGCCTCGAGTGTATTGTGAGAAGTCTTTCAGGCCTTGTAATGATATGTTCAGGCATGCAGGCCTTGTTATGATAGCACTTGAGCTATAGGAGCCCCTCCGAAATCTGCACACCCACAGTGAGCACGGGTACCAATGTTATTGAGAGTGAGCCCAAGGGGCTGATGTTATACTGTGTGATTGATATCGAGCCCGCGGGGCTGATAATGTACTGAGAGTTGATGTTGTGCCCGAGGGGCAGGTTCCTGAGAACTTACTTACCAATTGAGATTATTTGCCTTTAACTGTCTTTAAAAGAGAATTTTGATATTCGTTCTGTTTTACTATTTTACTGGTTTTCTACTGCTTGAGATAGCGTTATTTGTGCACTTATGGGATTTTATGCTTTCGGTCGTTATTTAATTTTATTGCTCACTGGGTCGGAGTACTCACATTACTCCCTCCACCGTGTGCGCAGATACATGCATAACAGAGTTCGTTCCTGAGCGTTGATTTTCCTTCCAGACCAGGCGTACTTGGAGTGATGAGGTAGCTGTCGATTTCCACAGCCCCGTTTTCTCCCTTATCTTCTGTATTTACTTTATCTTCGAACTTTGATCCTAGTTCCAGACTTGTAGTATTTTAGTAAACTCTGTAGTAGCTCATGACTTGTGACACCCCGATCATCGGGCTGAGTTTTAGATGGTTTTCCCTGTTATATTACGTTTTTATTCTGCACTTATGATTATTCGGTATCTATGATTTAGACCTATTTATGCTAAGTAATTGTTAAAGAGGTGTTAATGATTCTGTTGGCATGCTTTATCTTCACAAGAGGTGCCATCACGACCGGGTTGGGAATTTGGTCATGACAAGTTGGTATTAGAGCATAGGTTACTAGGTCTCATGAGCCATGAACAGGTTTAATAGTATCTCGCGGAGTGGTACGGGTATGCCTGTATTTCTTCTTGACAGGCTGCAGAACCCTTATTAAAACTTCACATTCTTGAAATTCTTGTTGTGCATCTTTGTTGATCCGAGAACTAAACTTCTATGTTCTATTATCCCGCAGATGGCGAGGACTCGCACTACATGATGAGATGGATGATCACGTGTACCACCTACTGAGGGCACCAGAGATCGTGGACGGGGTTGTGGTCGTGGTAGGGGCAGAGTCGCAAGGGCAGCGCCTGTTGCTCCACCAGTTGCCCCGGCTCAGGATCAGGCCCCAGCTGTAGACATTCCAGCAGCTTCTGTCTAGGCACCAGTGGTGCTCATTGTAATACCGGGTCTCCTGGAGACCTTGGCTCAGATTCTATCCATTTGCACTGGCCTAGCCCAGTTAGTCTCAGCCACTACTGTAGCAGCTACATCGCAGGTAGGGGGAGGCAGTCAGACCCCAACCACTCGCACGCCTGAGAAGGTTGTTCAGGGATTGCAGACACCGGGAGCAGCTCCAGCTCAGCTGGTTGCACCAGCAACACTAGTTGCACCAGTTCAGTACTTTGTAGTTCCAACTATGCCAGACGATGAGCAGCATCGTCTTGAGAGGTTTAGTAGGCTTCAGCCTCCAGTTTTCAATGGTGCTTAGGGTGAGGATGCCCAGGGTTTTCTAAACAAGTGTCAGCGTATGCTTCGGACGGTAGGGATTTTTGAGTTGAGTGGAGTAGTATTTACCACATTTCAGTTCACTGGGGATGCCTGTTATACCCCATTTTAACACGGGTCAAACTAGAGTATAACATATTGGTTAATTCTGAAGGTTTATTAATAAAAGAGAGTCGCCACCTAATTATTTTAATGGTGAATTAGGATACAAATTTTAGGTAAGTAGTGGTCAAAATTAATTCTGTTTTATGGTCTACTTAACCTTAAGAGTATGGGTAAGGGTTCTAATTAATCCTATAGGGAAGGTTGTTAAGGCACCCTATATGATCCGTTAATACGGTTAACCGGCCAAACTTAGGTTACTAGATTATACTACGAATGGGCTCAAGTACTACGTTGATAAAAATTGTTAAATGATTGGCGGTCCTACAATCATAATGCTTGAAATATTGTCTTTTGAAAAGAATTTATGGACTTAGCTAGTATAAAAAATAATATAGACTTTTACTAGAACTTAGGTTAATAGGCTATACTACAAATAGGCTCAATTACTACGTTGATGAAAAATTGCTTGAAATGATTAGTGGTCCTACAATTATAATGCTTGAAAATGTTGTCTTTTGAAAAGACTATCGTTTTGAAAATACGAAATCAAAACTTTGATTGGTTTAACATAGATAAATGTAAAATCTATAACTCCATGCTTAACTCCATATTTTATATTAACAGATTGAGATTTTACTATTATTTAAATTAATGCCTACTAAATAAATAATCAAGACACATATAAAATATAGGTCACCAAAAAAGTATCTAAAAATAAGATATAATAATAAATAATCTTTTATCTAATTTAATTAGGAAGAAGAATCATGCAGTTATGCTATTGGAGGAAGCCACAAGAGAATAGTGCTTGGTTCGGCTTTGATAGTGGTAGAGTCCCGCTTGAGACTCTTTGTTGCTCTGATGTACATGACATGCAAAGAAAAATGAAGTAAAAGATTAGGGGCCAATTCATAAAGGTAATACAAATATTAAGATAAAGACTTGTATACCACAACTACAGTAGAGCAAGTTATTTGCATAGAATAATTACAACACAGAGCAATATTTCAAATATTTCTTAGATCAACTTGTAAATTATTTTACCAAACATAATCTAAACATTATCCTTTAACGGTATGAAAAAATTAGAAATAAGGATATGCACCACACCTAAAGGCGATGTGAATATCCTTCTTTTCTTAAAAATCCAAATAGATAATTAACAAACAATCTTTTAACTATTTTTTCTTTAAGTTATACTAATAGAATCCTATTAGTATTATTTTAATGGTAGTCTATGCATAGATTTCATTAAAGAATAATTTCTAAAAGAACTCTTTGCTAACTAACGAAATATCCCACTAAATAATAAGATAGTTAAATTCTAATCTCATGCTATGTATGATACTTAAAGCAGGGAAATAATAAACATTAAAGCAACAAGAAATGTTCTAATAAATAATGAAGCAAAACTTTTAAAGGAAGGTCATGGCCTTTAAAAATGATTTTGAAACACAAAGAGAGTGCATAAACTACATCTTTAAGCTCAAAGGTGGGAAAACAAGAAAAAATATATTTTTAACTTAATGCATGTTGCTGGGTAAAAAATGATAATAACATGACTACAATAAAATAAAATGAAGGTAGATTACGGCATATAAATCAAAAGGCTATAAAATAAAGAGTAATCCGCTCAACTCATGAATCTATTCTTATAAGTACATTAGTCAATGCATTATTTGGCTCATATTTTTATAAAATAAAAAAATACCAACTATGTGACTTTTACTCACAAGGGTCTCTGAATCATAATTTTTATAAAACTAAAAGTTATAGCTCATACTATTAAACAAAATAAATACTCGTTGCAAATATTTAAATAAAATTACGAAAAAATATATATATCAAAACCACTTACCCTTTTGCGGGCAGTGAACTGAGGGCGGCGTCAAGAACATATTCGACTTTGGCTCAGCTCTTTCGGAAGATCGTCAAATGCTGACACAACAAAATAAATAAATAAAATCTTTGGCAAGGTTATGGACTAAATAGAGGTCAAATGCAGAGAAAACTTAAAAGCTGGATTTTTAGAGAGTAAGGAAGAAGATAATCTTTGGATAGTTATCCACTAAGGGCTTAGGGGGATAGAAAGGGCTGCCCAGCTCCTCCCTCTGTTCCCGTAAAAAAAAGAGTTTCAAAGCAGATATTTATAGATAGAAGCTAGGGTTCTTGAGCGAGATTTTTATCTTTAACGTTTGAAATTAAAAGAGTGATATTTCGAATGATAAAATAGTCGTTCATCATTTAATGAGCTAGATTTGAGCAGATTTGTTTCATCTTTGTCTGAGACTTTGAGCAGATTTGTTTGAAAGATTTATGGTATTTTCTTTCAATTGAATTAACTAGGTCAAAAGGTGAGAGAAAAACTTTATGGAAAAGAGGAAAGAAAAGAGAGAAGGTGGGGTAGGGATTGAAAAGAATGGAAAGGGAAGGTTAGAAGAAAATAAATTTGGAAAAGAGAAGAGGAAAGAGAAAAGGTGGGGTAATGGGTTAAAAATGATGAATAGAGATGGATGTTGATAAAATAATATTAAAAAAATATATTTTATCCTCCTAACGTAATAATAATAATAATAATAATAATAATAATAATAATAATAATAATAATAATAATAATAATAATAATAATAATAATAATAATAATAAGTAGTAGCAACAAAAATAGTATTAGTATAATGAGATTATAACACTAATAGCAATAATGACAAAGATAGTAATAATTTCATGATAAAATAATAATAATAACATATCGGTCATAGTCATGTAATAATAGTAACACTAATACTAATATTGAATTATTATTAATACTAATAGCAATGGTACTTAGCAATAGTCATAAAGTATTAATACAAGCAATAATTTCGAAGATAGTAGTAGTGGTGGTAGCAGTAGTAATACTACTAGTAATAGTGATATTAGAAAAATAATAATAATTAGGTCTAGTTTGTGTTAAAAAAGACAAAATAACTATTCTTACATTATTAGTGATATTAGAAGCTTAAAGAAATAGTTTGGAAGAAAGAAAGGACAAAATTGGGTGTCAACAGCTGCCCCTCTTTGATCGGAGACGATGCAAGAGTTTTCGGGCAAAGAATATTGACTTAGTAGCCAATTTTGTCCCGACCATCAAGGTTGGAATGGAACAAATAGGACATAAAAATGATTGCGGCCAAAATATGGTTTCGAGTTGCCCACAAATCTCGGGTTTCACGAGAATCAGGCCATATGTAGTTCAAGACTGAGGGTACCCTGGAGTAGGACTCGCTTGTTGAGGTGGATCTTAAAATGCTGCCCCATTATCCAATAATAGAGACACTGGGTACCCTGATTGGAAGAAAGATGTTTGAAATAAGAACTTAAGTATGAATTTTGAGAGTCAAGTTGAGCAGAGTTCGAAGTATGTCCTTGATCTTTGTTGAAGAGTTTGATATTCCTCTTTAACAAATTGCCCCAGTTCACTGCTAAGATATAGTTCCACGTTGCGCTATATTTCCGGCAAATCTCAACAATGCTAAAAAATATTTGTTAGAAAATAAGATGTAATATCGCATAAAAGTAATCTTATGAAAATAATATTTAAGCAGCGATTTATAAGAAAAGTAAATTTAAAACATATAAAATGTTATTTTATGGTGACATATTTCATGGTCGGCAACGACACGTGAAAATTAGTTTATAAAGATAAATGCATTTGGCAATAATTTGTGAAAGATATATTTTGGCAATGTTTATGCAAGTGGGACCACTCGGTTCGAAATAAATTAAATATCCTTTTAAGGAAGGATTAACTTCAATATCCTGTTTGAAGGCGGATGGACCCGATATATCCTGTGTTTAAGGGCGGATAGACCCGATATATCCTATTTAAGAGCGGATTGACCCAATATATCCTATTTGGGGGCGTATAGACCCGATATATCCTGTTTGAGGGCGGATGAACCCAAAATATCCTATTTGAGGGTGGATGAACTCAAAATATCCTATTTGAGGGCGGATAGACCCGATATATCCTGTTTGAGAGCGGATAGACCTGATATATCCCATTTGAGGGCGGATTGACCCAATATATCCTGTTTGAGGGCGGATAGATCTCATATATCATGTTTGAGGGCGGATAGACCCGATATATTCTATTTGAGGGCGGATGAACCCAAAATATTCTATTTGAGGGTGGACGAACCCAAAATATCCTGTTTGAGGGCGGATAGACCCGATATATCCTGTTTGATGGAGGATAGACCCGATATATCCTATTTGAGGGCGGATGAACCCAAAATATCCTATTTGAGAGTGGACGAACCCAAAATATCCTGTTTGAGGATGGATAGACTCGATATATCCTGTTTGAGGGCGGATGGACCCGATATATCCTATTTGAGGGCGGATAAACCCAACATATCCTATTTGAGGGCGGATAGACTCGATATGTAGTGCTTGATTTGTAATTACAAAGATTAAGATGATGCGGTGCAAAGAGCTTGATATGGAACATAAAGCTTGATCTGATACCAGAGTTATAATAACAATATTCAAGGTATGATGCAAAGAGCTTAGTGCAATAGCAAATATCCTTGGTGCGGAGAGCTTGATCCAGTGACTTTTCAAGGAGTGGTGCCAATAATTTAAAAATTTGCATGCTGAAGTTTATTGTTAGTAAATTCTTGCACTAAAAAAAACTATGAGATTTAAAATATAATTTATGATAGCTCGGCTTGATCGCCATGTTGAACTTATATTTCCTGCAAGGCAAATTCGTCAGTAGAGTAGATATTGAAATGCAATATGCTGTAAAGTAATCTCTTGAAAATAACACATTTTGAGCATTTACTTATACAATGCGGCTTAGTCGGCATAAATAATATAACTTTATGCCAGTGATAATTTCTTACAATAACATGCAGTTTTTTAAATGTGTTTTGCATTGATTTATGATAATGATGCATTTTAGTAATGACACAAAAAACATGACCATCTAGGTCGAAATAAATTAATGAAAAGTATGTGAATATGTGCTAAAATGTCATATGGAAGGCGAACAAGCCTAAATATCATATTAAAAACAAACTTTCTTTAAAGATGTAATTAAATGCGGATAAGCGTAAATATTTAATGCATAGATAATATCAAAGGAAAATGTGCTTAAATGTACTATTAAAGGCGGACGAGCCTAAATGTCATAAAGAAAAGCGTGCTTAAATATTCAATTAAGGCGAGATAAGCCTAAATTCTAATCCATAAATATCCTATTGAAGGCGTATAAGGCAAAATATTATGTTAAAGGCAAGCGTGCTAAAAAATCAAATTAAAGGCAGATAAGCTTAAATATAATGCATAAATGTCCTATTGAAGGCGGACAAGCCTAAATATCATAAAGGGAAGTGTGCTTAAAATCCAGTTAATGACGGATAAGCCTAAATATTTAATGCATAAATATCCTATTAAAGATGGACTAACCTAAACACCATATTAATAGGCAAACATGCTTAAAATTCAATTAAAGGCGTATAAGCCTAAATATCTCATTTATGACGGATAAGCCTAAAATATCATAAAGGAAAGCGTGCTTAAATATCCAATTAAAGGCGGATAAGCCTAAATTTTAGTGCATAAATGTCCTATTGAAGGTAGACAAACCTAAATACCATATTAATCGGCAAACATGCTTAAAATAAAATTAAAGGCAGATAAGCTTAAATATAATGCATAAATGTCCTATTGAAGGCGGACAAGCCAAAATGTTTAATGCATAAATGTCCTGTTAAAGGCGGACAAGCCTAAATATTATATTAAAGGCAAGCGTGCTTAAAAACCAAATTGAAGGCGAATAAACATAAATTTTAATGCATAAATGTCCTATTATTAGGCGGACGACCTCATGTCCTATTAATCAGGCGGCGACCTCATGTCTAATTAATTAGGCGGACTACCTCATGTCATATTAATCAGGCGGAACGACCTCATGTCCTATTAATCAGGAGGACGACCTCATGTCCTATTAATCAGGCGGTCGACCTCATGTCCTATTATCAAGGGGGGCTACCTTACGTCCTATTATCAGGCGGACTACCTTATGTCCAATTATCAGGCGGAAAACCTCATGTCCTATTATCAGGTGGACAACCTCATGTCCTATTATCATGTAGACAACCTCATGTCCTATTAATAGGTGGACAGACCTAGATGCATGGTGCTTGATTTACAATTTGAAGCGTTGGTGCGGTGCAGAAGCTTGGTGCGATGCTTGATTTGTAATTGTATAATGCGATGCGAAGAGCTTGGCATGGTTACTCCACAGTAACATATTTGATGGTGCAATGCAGAGAGCCCGATGCAATGATTTTGTAATAACAAATAGTGCGATTCAGATAGCTTGATGAAATGCCTTTGTAGTAGTGGATATTCCTGGTGCAGTGCTAACAATCGTTGGATCTTCATACTGAAGCTTTGCTATTATTAAATATTTGCACTCAAAGAAAAGGTAAATATTTAAAAGTTTGATTTGCGCTGGCTTGAATTCATCTTTTGCTTTGCATGAATCTTGCAACTTCTGACTTGATGTTGAGCTTTGCGATAGCGTATAATATTGTTCAACAATAGCTACATATACCCCTACATTACTCAAAGAAAATTCATTAGTATAAAATAAAGTGGTTGCCTTGCATTGAATATCAAAGTTTGATTTTGAATATGCAACTTGTTGCTATGGCTCCTGAAATTTGCAGTTGTGCTTGTAATAAATGCGTAGCTCGAGTTTTCATTTTTTGCTTTGCCGAACGATGAGGATCCTTCTGCAAAATCTGCCTCGGTTTTGGCTTTTGGGGTAAATAGGATCTTTATTATGATGAGACCGAACCCTTAAGGCTACCTACGTATCCCCTCTTAAATGGGAATCAGGTCAAAACGTAGTTCATTAAAAAGCAAGGCGTGATTACAAAAATAGCCATTCATATGATGATAGTTGCAAAATGATAATGCAGTACGTAATGCAAGGTGAACTAGTCCAAACAACATTTTTTCTTCGGACGCCCCAACCATGCTCGGTATATTGCTTGTACTACTGCTAGTTGCATTTGATATATTTGTTCCAACTTGTAGGTGTACTTGCAATTTGTTAGCATCAATCATATTTTGAATCTTATGCTTTAATGCTAGGCATTCTTCTATATCATAACCTTGATTGGGGTTGCAGGTTGGTGGAACTTGTGTAGAGATTGCATAAGTAGGAGCTGGAAAATAGGATATGGTTAAGCAAATATTTCGGTTTGAGCTAGAAGCAAGGGTTGCATTTGGAAGAAGGTTGAAAGTTCTTCCCAGGTTAACCCACAAATTTCTTCGTACCACATTTGCCTAGGTATCTTCGCCTTCTGCTTGCAACAATTTCATATTGATACTGAATGCTTCATATTTGTCTGCCATTATAGCTTCGTCCTTTATGCAGATTCGCAGCCAAAATAATGTTCAATGCTAGGCAACCTTTAAATAAAAAATAAAACTTTTGCAAAATAAAAATAAAATGTTAGCGTATTTATCACAATGAAATAAATGCAAAAATTACTAGAGTATATAACTGGATGGTACTTTATAATACGGTTAAGTAGAAGCCCTAAGCTGAAAACGGGGCTTAAGTTGCAAAATGGATGGACGAGAATGACTTGTTATCTAGAGGGCTCTAACGTACGAGACTTGTTATCATGGAAACAAAATGATTTGAAGTTTTGTAAAAGGCTGACCTATGTTCGAACATCAAAGCTTTAGCTCTAGCATAGTCAACTTCCTTGCATGCCTTTGGAATTTCCAAAAAGATTATCCCAATCTTTAGGGAGGTTCTGATGAATACTCCATGACACGATGTCCCTTTTAAGCAGACTTAGAGCCTGTTTGGATTGGCTTAAAAGCTGGTCAAACCAGCTTTTAAGCTAATTTTAGATGTTGGGAGTGTTTGGCAAAAAAAGAAAACAGCTTAAAAAAAGTTAAAACTGGCTTAAAAAAATCAAAAGCCACAAGTTGGTTGATCCATTTTTTTTTCCAACTTACAAGCCAACTATATTTGACCAAGTATTTTACCCTCTTGTCCCTAATAATATTTATTATTCTAAAAAAGCATAACATATATTTAAAATGTTTAAAATTTAGTCACTTGTACGAATTTTCAAAAAGGCTGAATTTTGGATTTACTTGTTCACATTTGGCAGTTCATTAATAATAATAAATATAATTTTGTCAAATATAACGAAACTTCATTTTTATAAAACTTGTTAGACATCGCGCTTAAAGATTTAAATTCAAACCAAAATAATATTTTTAATATTTAAATTTTATATTTTGATGTTTTAGTCCGTATTCAGTTTTTATAATTCACAAACTATTGAGTACAAAATATATTGCAAAATATACATATATTATATAAAAATAGTACTATTGTTAATTTTGTTGTTTAAATATATAAGGAAAAGCTAACAATTAGTTGTAAGCTAACAATGAAGCCGTACAGTGCTAGTTGGGTATGAAGGAGAATTCTACGTAACCCTAATTCCGTATACTTTAGGCTATCCTCCATTAGTACATCTGGCAGACGTCTTTATCACTCTTTCTAGTGATCATTATTAAATTACCAAATGAGCTAGTATAGTAAAAAGACTTTAATATTATAGTCTGAAAAGTGAAATGTCAAGTAATTAGTTCAACAAATGTCATACCCCATTAATTTTGAAATAATAGAAGTAATAATATCCATAAATTTGTTTTAATTATTGGATGGAAAGAGGTCAAAGTTTTCCGGACTAATTAGAAACAAAGACAATTTTAATTTAATTCTAGCCATGAGAATGAAGAAATTCCTGGCCAAAAGTCTTCATTATTTTATGAATCTTATGAACGGGTAATTAAATTAACTAGGTTAGTGAGTACCAAATACCAAATGATTCTAATAAAAAAAGGATAACTTTAACTGAACAAGGGAATAATTGCTAGAAATATAAAATGAAATTATTTATGTTTTTTTTCATTATTATAAGAAAATATAATAAACTTAGGTCAATTTTATTAAGTATGAAAATTTGCAAGTTTATTCTTTTTGCATGTTATTGTTCAACCATAAGTGGCCCTTGCTTTCCGCAAATGCCTCTATACTAAATTAGTCCTCCTCCACATGTGGTGGTGGACCTATAAAATATTCTCTATCTCTACCTTTTAATTAAATGATTAAACTTATCAATTCATCACTTTAATTAGTCTAACCTTTCAAAATCACAAATCATAAAATAACCCTATGCTTGGGAGAAAGGGTAGTCAATTATTCATTCTCGGTAGTGCTAAGCACTAGCATAACTGTATTCATGACTTAGGAAAATAACGACTTTTAATCCATGAATTATTATTTTACTTCACCGAATTTGACTCGTGTGTTACTCAACAAACTAAAGCACACTTGATTTCAATTAAGTAAATTATATATGTTGTTATAATCCCGGAAACAAACAAAGTGAAAGATTTGCCAATCACTTTCATAATAATTTTAAGAAGAGAAAGAAAATGATAAGGAAAAATAGAAAAAGTAAAAATAATGAGAAGCAAAAGCATGGAGAAAGACAAAAACAAAAATGTCACACAATATTTACACTAATCTATATCAGTATTTTAAAAGGCTTTTTTGGGACACACCTTGGGGCGGAACACTATAAAAATGCCTTGAGACTTGTGAGTGGTGCTTATTTCTGTGAGGCTTACGCCATGAAGCGTGTGACTGTGCGTCCTAAATACGCCTAATGCAACCCTTAGTGGTTGGCTTGGTGGCAATTGACTTGAGCCTTGGGGTTTTCTCTCTTTCAAGGTCTCAAGTTCGAAACGCACTTGGTGCAAATAATTTCTGAGGGCCATCGGACTGGGTAAAACCTGAATTAACTGTGGTGCACTTGCGGGAAACTCCTTGTCGAGGGCCTGTGCACCCCCGGAATTAGTCGGGGCTCATAAAGACTCGGATATTCGATGCAAATCAAAAAGAAAATATGCCTAACGCTCGGAGCTCGCCCTAACAGTTCCTACGCAAATTATGTGTTGATTTCACCAATTAACACTTTTACTCTCAAAAATCATTACCAACTGAACAATTAATGTTCTTTCATCTATATGAATATGAAAATTTTGAATAACCCAAATAATGAAGCATAATATTGCATATTTACGAATTGAGAATATTGTGACGCATATCATGTGAATATTTTTTCCGAAAATAAATAGCCAAACTTATATCTTCATTTCCTAGTTCAGTATCACTCAAAATTATTATACATCTATTATTTTGCTATTTAAAAATAATTATTTACTGTGACGACCTGGACCGTCGTCACGTGAGTTACCGTCCTGTTTTTTCTATGTTACGTCCCTCTATGATTTAATATCAGTGTTTGAGTTGATCGGATAAAGTTGGATTGGTTTTAGTTGGAAATGAGGTACTTAGCCTCTTAAAAGGAAGCATATTGTGGAAAAGTCAACCGGATGTTGACTATATAGTTAGAGGGCTCGGATGTGAGTTATGGTGGTGAGGTTAACTTCAGAGGATGATTTGTGACTAAGGAGAGCGATCGTAAATGAATTTGGAGGTCCGGTGTAGAATAAGGCTTGAATTGGCGATGTTTGAATTTTTGGCGAATTCTGGTTGATACGTGAGATTTTTATCCGAGGGTCAGAATAGAATTCCGAGAGTTGCATTAGCTTCATTAGGTAATTTTGGATATGTGTGCAAAATTTTAGGTCATTCGGATGTCGTTTGGTCGGGTTTTTGATCGAATGTGAGTTTCGGAATTTTAGTTTAACTTCGGCTTGAATCCGTGGTGAATTGAGGATTTTTGTGTTTTTTGACGTGTTTTAATGATTGGAATAAGTTCGTATGATGTTATGGGATATGTTGGTAATCTTGGTTGAGGACACGGGGGCCTCGGGTGAGTTTCAGATGGTCTATCGGGAAGTTTAAGACTTGGTAAAATTGTAGAAAATTGCAGCAGCTGTAGCAAAGAGATTTGTTCACTGTGATCGCGAGGGTAAGGCTGCGATTGCATAGAAGGTTTTTTGGGAGCCTGAGTTTTGTTATTCGCGTTCGCATCCTGGGAGTCGCGTTCGTATAGTTCTGAGTTTTTATTCTTCGCATTCGCATCAGAAGGGACACGATCATGTTGGAAGGCAAATCAACGCGATCACGTAGCTTTGGAAGGCAAGTCAACACGATAGCATGGTCAATGTCGCGTTCTCATAGGGTAATTTTTGGGCTTGGAGAATTTGTGCTTCGCGATCACGGGCCTGGGGCCGCGATCACATAGAGTAAATCACGGGGCGACAGAAGGCTTTTTAAGGATATTTCATCCGCGACCTATCTCATATTTTTTCCATTTTTGCACCACCTTGAGAGCTTGTTGGTAGATTTTGAAGGAAATTTTGACGGGAAGTAATTGGAGGTAAGTCTCGTGGCCTAAAAACACCATTTAATTTAAGATTCATCCCTTTAATTCTCTGAAATTTGGTAAAAAATTGAAGAAGTTAGGGCTTGGTTTTTGGAATGTAAATTTGAAATTTGAAGGGGTATTTGAACTCCAATTTTGATGAATTTTATATGTACGGACTCGTGGCGAGATGAGGAATCCGGTGATATGAATTTCATAATTTTTTAATAAGTGGGCCCAAGGCTCGGGTTTTGTCAACTTCGTGTTTTGGGTGTTTTATTTAGTTCTTTCAATTGGGTTATGTCTCATTAGCTTAAAATAACCTATTCTTTGTGGTTTTGGTCAGATTCTACACTCGATGAGGTCGATTTGCAAGGAAAGCGCAAAGTAAGCTAGGATTTTGGCCGATTTTAGGTGAGTAACGGATATGAATGATGTACTGAAGGTTTGAAACCCTGTATTTGCACTATGCGGTGCTATGCTGAGATGCGATACGTGTCGTATGATGAGTGTGGTGATGTTACTGCTAGGGATTTGGACTCGGTCCATCCCGATTGACTTACTGTACTTTTTGACTAAGACTCAGCTTATATCCATATATTTTGGGCTAAATGCCATGTTTGGGATCTTGTGGTGATCTGTAAAAAACCCTTAGGTAGCATGTTAAGCTAATTGACCTCACTTTACCTGTTGAACACATACTCTCAGTTATGTCCTTAACTGTAAAACATAATATGAACCGGTATTAGCAAATTGCACTCTAAATGAGGAATACCTAGGGTTGAATACCATGTCTTAGCTGAGTGCGCCCGAGAGGCCAAGTCTATATTGACTTAGAGGGGTTAAGGACACCGTAGTGAGGGTATTTGATATATATCGGGTCGGGCTGCACGCTGCACGCTGCAGCAGTATATACATATACATGTATCGGATCAGACTGCATGTCGTAGTAGTATATTATATATGGATCGGACTGCACGCCGCAGTGATTATAATATGCATCGGACTGCACGTCACTGTTATATACTATATGGATCGAACTGCATACCGCAGTATTACAGCGTTTGGGCTGAAGGAGCCCCTCCGGAGTCTGCACACACCCCTAATAAGTACAGTCAACTATTATTATTGGATCAGGCTGCACGCCGCAGTATTATATATATTATATTTGATCGGGTTGCATGTCGCAGCAGTATTAGTGTAGATCGGGTTGCATGCCGCAACAGTGTTAGTAAATTGTCGGAATGTAGAGGATTATTACCAGTTTTCCCTGATTAGCAGATAATTATTGCATGTACTATTGATTATAGAACTGTGTAGTGTTCTTAGGGTATTCCTTTCTTTCAGTCATTATTTATTGCTATTACTCACTGAGTTGGACTACTCACTTTACCCCCTGCACCTTGTGTGCAGATACAGGGATCCAGACGGCTTAGCTGAGATTAGTTGTTTCTGCTCAGTTCAGTATCGGAGTCATCAAGGTAGCTGCCGGCGTCCGCAAGACCCGATTTCTCCTCTTGTCATTTCTTTTACTCCCGCCCTAGACTTGTTTATGTATAGGATGATGTCTAGTTGTATCTAGAGGTTCTGACTTGCGACACCAGATCTGTTATGGGCTGTTATTACTATTATTCTGGATTTCGTACTATTCCTAATATTATCAACTGAGAGTTTATGCTTAATTGGTATTTTAAGTTAATGATTGGGTTGGAAATATTCGAATGGTCGGGCTTTCCTAACAATGTGTTGGGCGCCATCACGACCGGGATTTGGGTCGTGACAAGTTGGTATCAGATCCTAGGTTACCAGGTCTCGCGAGTCATGAGCTGGTTTAGTAGAGTCTTGTGGATCGGTACGGAGATGTCTGTACTTATCCTCGGGAGGCTGCAGAACCTTTAGGAAAAACTTCTATACTTGTAATTCTTTTTGTATTCTATTCTCTCGCAGACGGCGAGAACGCGTACTACCAGACATGGCAGACGACCACCATTGCCACCCACTAGAGGTCGTGGACGCGGTCGTGCTCGTGGTCAAGGCAGAGCAGCAGGTGCAGCACCAGTCGACCCACCAATTGCCCCCATTCAAGATTATCCTCCAGCTATAGAGACTCCAACAACACCTGGTTAGGCACCAGCTGTGCCTATTGTGATTCCAGGTCTTCAGAAGGCCCTAGCTCAGATTTTATCGGTTTGCACTAGCCTGGCTCAGGCATACTTGGCCACTGCTGCTGTAGCTACATCTTAGACCGGACGTGGTCATCAGACCCCTGTAGCTCGTACTCCTGATCAGGTAGTCTAGGGTTTGCAGACACTAGAGGGGCCACTAGTTCAGCAGGTTGCCCCAGTTCAGCCAGTTTCCCCAATTCAACCGGTTGTCACAGCTTAGGGTGATGGAGTTCCAGTGATGCCAGACGATGATCAGCATCGTCTTAAGAGGTTTAGCAGGCTATGACCTCCTACTTTCAGTGGTATTCCGGGTGAAGGTGCCCAAGGGTTTCTCGACAAGTGTCGAGTATGCTTCGGACAGTAGGGATGTTAAAGTCAAGCGAGGTATCATTTACCACATTTTAGTTCTTAGGAGAAGCCTTTACGTGGTGGGAGGCATATGAGTAGTGTAGGCCGGCAGGTGCAGCGCCGTTGACATGGCAGGAGTTCTCTACTATCTTTCTAGAGAAGTGGGTTCCACGATCGCATAAAGAGGAGTTGCATAGGCAGTTTGAGTGGCTTCGTCAGGGAGATATGTCTGTGATGCAGTATGAGGTTAGATTCTCATAGTTAGCTCTTTATGCTCCATAGATGGTTCTGACTGATCAAGAGAAGATTAGACTGTTTGTTGATGGACTCATTTATCCCATCTGTATTCTGATGACTTGAGAGAGGGTCCTGAGCCATACCTTTGAGGATGCAGTGGATATTGCTCGTGATATTGAGATGGATCGCCATCAGGAGAGAAAGGAGAGGGAGACCAAGAGGCCTCAAGGATCAGGTAGCTTCAGTGGTGCTCCTTCTAGGGGCCAGGTTCAGCAGAGCAAAGGTCGTTCTTTTAGGCCTCCACAGCCATCTCACTCAGAGTACTGTGGGTCATCTTCTGGTCTGGGTTATCAGGGCTCTCAGTAGAGTAAGCCATCTCTTAGTGCACTTCCAGCGTAGAGTTCATCTCATGCCCCATCTATTCAGGGTTCATCCCGATCGAGTGCATCAGCTAGCCACTCTGGCGCGAGGGGTTTCCTTCAGTCCTAGTCCCGAACACCCAGGAGTTGCTATGAGTGTGGGGAGTTTGGGCATATGTGGAGGGAGTGTCCCGCCGTACATCCAGTTCATCTTAGTAGAGGGGCCATCCCTCATCTTCTAGCCGAGCATCTTAGGCACCTACCCCGCCAGCTAGTGGTGAGGGTTAGGCAGCTATGGGTCGTTGTAGAGGGGGAGGCCGATCGGGTGGTGGTCAGTCTCGATTCTATGCTCTTCAGGACTGGTCAGATGATGTTGCTTTGGATGCTGTTATCATAGATATTATCTCAGTCTGCCACAGGGATGCCTCATTTTTATTTGATCCAGGTTCTACTTATTCCTACGTATCTTTATACTTTGCTCATCATTTGTCTACGACCCGAGAGTGTCTTGCATTACATGTGCACGTATCTACCTTGGTGGGCGATACTGTTGTTATGGACCATGTATATTAGTCCTGTCTTGTTACTATTGGGGTTCTAGAGACCCGAGTTGATTTGCCATTATGAAGCATGGTAGATATTGATGTTATTCTGGCAATGGATTGGCTATCTACGTGCCATGCTATTCTAGACTGTCACGCCAAGACAGTCACATTTGCTGCTGGCTATTCCAAGGATCGAGTGGCATAGTATGACTGGTTATGTATCCAGCTGGCTAATTTATTTCTTAAAGGCCCGGTGGACGGTTGGGAAGGGATGTTTATCATATTTTGCATTTGTGAGAGATGTTGAAGCTGAGACTCCCAACCTTGATTCTATTCCCATTGTGAGGGATTTTTCGAACGTGTTTCCGTCGGACCTGTTGGGCATGCCGCCGAACAGGAATATTAATTTCAGTATTGACCTGGTGTGGGTCACTCAGCCTATCTCTATTCCTCTCTATTGTATGGCACTAGCCGAGTTGAAAGAGTTGAAGGAGCAGCTTCACGAACTCCTAGATAAGGTGTTTATTCATCCTAGTGTGTCACCATGGGGTTGCATCAGTCTTATTTGTGAAGAAGAAAGGTGGCTCAATGAGAATGTGTATTTATTACAAGCAACTGAACAAGGTGATAGTGAAGAATATGTATCCACTACCCCGTATTGATGACTTTTTCAATTAGCTCCAGGAGGTGAGGGTATTCTTGAAGATTGATCTTCGTTCAGGCTATCACCAGCTGAAGATTAGGGATTCTAATATCATGATGACAGCTTTCAGAACGAGATATGGGCATTATGAGTTTCTAGTTATGTCTTTTGGGCTGACTAATGCCCCAGCCGGAATCATGTATTTGATGAACATCGTGTTCCAACCGTATCTAGATTCCTTTTTGATTGTATTTATTGATGACATCCTGGTGTACTCGCATAGCAAGAGGAGCGTGCTCATCATTTGAGAGTTGTATTGCAGAGATTGAGGGAGTAGAAGCTTTATGCGAACTTCTCCAAGTGTGAGTTCTGGATTGGGTCTGTGGCTATTTTGGGACACATGGTGTCCAGTGAGGGTATACTGGTGGATCCGAAGAAGATAGAGGCAGTGTAGAGTTGTCCTAGACCGACCTCAGCCACTGAGATTCGTAGCTTCCTTGGGTCGGCAAAGTATTATCACCGGTTTGTTCAGGGATTTTCTTCTATTGCGTCACCCTTGACCAAGTTGACTCATAAGGGTGCTCCATTTGTGTGGTCCAAGGAGTGTGAGGAGACCGTTCAGAAGCTGAAGATAGCTTTGACCACATCTCCAATATTGATATTGCCATCAGCTTCAGGTTCCTACACTGTGTATTGTGATACCTTGAGATTTGGCATCAGATGTGTGATGATGTAGGAGGGTAGACTTATTGCATATGCTTCTCGCCAGTTGAAGCCCCATGAGAAGAACTACCATGTGCACAATTTTGAGTTAGCAGCTATAGTCCATGCTCTGAAGATTTGGAGGCACTACTTGTATGGAGTTTCTTGTGAGGTGTATACTGATCATCACAGCCTTCAGTATCTGTTCAAACAGATAGATCTTATTTCGAGACAACAGAGGTGGCTTGAGTTGCTCAAAGATTATGACATTACCATATTGTATCATCCAGGGAAGGCCAATGTAGTGGCTGATGCTTTGAGCCGGAAGGCGGTTAGTATGGGCAGCTTGACATATTTTCCAATTGGGGAGAGGCCCTTTGCAGTTGATGTTCAGGCGTTGGCCAATCAGATGGTGAGATTAGATATTTCAGAGCCGAGTTGGGTGTTGCCTTGCGTTGTTTCTTGGTCCTCCTTGTATGACCGCATCAGAGAGCGCCAGTATGATGATCCACATTTGCTTGTCCTGAAGGACAAAGTTTAGCATGATGATACCTGAGACGTGACTATCCATAGTGATGGTGTGTTGAGGATGCAGGGCCGGATTTGCGTGTCCAATGTGGATGGTCTTCGAGAGTTGATACTAGAGGAGGCCCACAGCTCGCGGTTCTCCATTCATCCGGGTGCCGCGAAGATGTATCATGACTTGAGACAATATTACTGGTGGAGGAGGATGAAGAAGGATATTGTGAGTTTTGTAGCTCGATGTATCAACTGTTAGCAGGTCAAGTATGAGCATCAGAGACCGGGCGGTGTTCTTCAGCGCATGGTTATTCCTGAGTAGAATTGGGAGAGGATTATTATGGATTTTGTGAATGGTCTCCCTCGGACTTCGAGGAAGTTTGATTCAATTTGGGTGATTGTGGATCAGCTGACCAAGTCCACGCACTTCATTCTAGTATGTACTACTTACTCATAGGAGCGGCTGGCGGGAATCTTTATTCAAGAGATTGTCAAGTTACATGGGGTCCCCGTGTTTATTATATTGGATAGAGGTACTCAGTTCTTGAGGGTGTTTCAGCGAGAGTTGGGTACGCAGGTAGAGTGAGCACAACATTTCATCCTTAGACGAACGGACAATTCGAGCGCACTATTTAGATTTTGGAGGACATGTTACATGCCTGTGTTATTAATTTTGGAGGTTTATAGGATGAGTTTTTGCCGCTTGCACAGTTTGCCTACAACAACAGTTATCAGTCGAGCATTCAGATGGCGCCGTATAAGGCATTGTATGGTACGCAGTATAGATCTCCTGTTGGATAGTTCGAGCCCGGCGAGGCTAGATTGTTGGGGACTAAAATGGTTCTGGATGTTTTAGAGAGGGTGAAGTTGATCTAGGAGAGGCTTCGTACAGTACAGTTGCACCAGAAGAGTTATGCGGACCGAAAGGTTCGTGATGTGTCTTATATGGTAGGCGAGAAGGTCTTGTTGAACGTTTCGCCCATGAAGGGTGTTTGCGATTCAGGAAGAAAGGGAAGTTGAGCCCGAGGTTTATTGGGCCTTTTGCGATACTCGGGAGGATTGGAGAGGTGGCATATGAGCTTGTTTTGCCACCCAGCTTGTCTAGTGTGCATTTGGTATTCCATCTGTCTATGCTCCGGAAGTATGTTGGGGAACCGTCTCATGTGTTGGATTTTAGCACGGTTCAGTTGGATGATGATTAGTCATATGATGTGGAGCATGTGGCTATTCTAGGTCGACAAGTTCGAAAGTTGAGGTCCAAGGATATTGCTTCAGTGAAGGTGCAATAAAAAGATCGGCCCGAGGAGGAGGCTACTTGGGAGACCGAGCAGGAGATGCAGAGTAGATATTCCCACATATTTGAGACTCCAGGTATGTTTCTTGATCCGCTCGAGGATGAGCATTTATTTTAGTTGGGGAAGATGTGACAACCCAACCCACCGTCACATGTGTTACCGCATGTTTCCTCCATACCACGTCCCTCTATGATTTAATATTAGTTTTTGAGTTGATCGGATAGAGTTGGATTGATTTTAGTTGGAAATGAGGCATTTAGCCTCTTAGAAGGAATCTTTTTGTGGAAAAGTCAACCGGCTATTGGCTATGTAGTTACAGGGCTCGGATGTGAGTTTCGGTGGTTTGATAAGCTATGGTGGATGATTTGTGACTTAGGAGAGCGATCGGAATTGAATTTGGATGTCCGGTGTAGATTAAGGCTTGAATTGGCTTAGGACCCATAAGCATGTTATACTTGGTTTATTTATGAACCCATTGATAGCTTGAATTGTTTAAATTACCTTTGATTAGTAAATGAATTTAAAAAGGGATTAAACATCTTTTTTCCCTATATTTTTAAGAAGAGGAATTGTCTTATTTGGATAAATCGCCCCGATAGATTCTTAATTAGCTACTTGAGTATGTATTTTATGTGTAACTGCATCGCATGCATGATTCGCGAGTAGGGTATGTTTTTATTTATGGAAGGGCGGAATGCCTCGGCAGATTAAATAGATGCATCTATGGTTCATACTATTCGACCCTCTCCAGTGCACATCTTACATTCTTGTTGGATCGGGTCGTCGCCTCGGTGTGATTTGCGCATGTTATTTGTCGCTTGAGAATTTTAAATGAGAAATTGGCCCTTCACGATTTGAGATAAATTGATAAGATATTAAAGAATAAACTTGGAAGCCCTTGATTAATTGTTGAAGGTGTTTACCTATTTTCTGGCTTCGCGAATTAGAATTACTATATAAATCCATGATTTTCATCGCATTTCTAGAATATTGCTAATTGACCTCATTGAGTACACGTTGATTACGTACTCATACTACACTTCTGTGCATTTTGTTGCACAGGTATACATACCTCTAGCAGCCTACTAGGCATAGCAACACGGATGATTCTAGGACTAGGTGACCTGCATTATTCGAGACGACCCGCAGCTAGTGTAGTTCCTTTCAGCGTTTGTATTTATTCTATGTTCACTGTATTTCGAACATAAGTTGTATTTTATTTTTCTTATTAGTAATTTCTCATGCACTTGTGACACCAGGTTTCGGGATAATTTTCAAAAGATTTGAATCAATTGTTTATTGTTTAATTCGAATTGGAGAAATGCTCTTTTTTTTATTTATGAAAAATGGAAGGAAAATCTCTAGATTTCGATGTAACTAGAAAAGAATTTAATTGGTTATTTTGTTGGCTTGCCTGACAGCGATGTCCAGCGCCATCATGATCTGTAGTGAATTTTAGGTTATGACAGTGCTTGAACCACAGAATCCGATTCCTAACACCTTCCCCCGTGTTAACAGAATTCCTTAGTTAGAATTTCTGGTTTGCAAACTTCACAAGGCAAGTCAAAATTTCCTAAATTTGGGATTCAAAATAAACTGATGACTTGGGACACCAAATAAACTATCCCAAGTGGTGGCTCTGATAAATAAATGATCCAATTTCGAATAATATCACTTAAAACTGAAAAACTCCATCATACACGATCCTTCAGGGAGGGGGTGAAAAAATGAGGTGTGACAATTGTGATATTAGGCCTCTCTTTGAAAGAAATTTCTTCAATATTATACCGCATTTGTTTTTTCTTCGGTTCTCATCCTCCCCATACCCCATTATCTCTTGTATGCAAGATTTCTAGCCCTTATACTCATGTACCCACTTACTAACCACCTATTTTAGGAGAAATTTCGAAATTATTGATGAGGGTATAGTTCTTACCTCTTAAGATGAAGACCTAGTAACTTCAGTTGACAATCTTCAAGGATTTGAGGCAAGGATTTAGAGAGGACTTGATAAAGATTACTCTCTCTCTCTCTCTCTCTCTCTCTCTCTCTCTCTCTCTCTCTCTCTCTCTCTCTCTCTCTCTCTATGTCGTGAAAATAATAGAAAAAATAATTTATTGTGGTATTTTTATTGGATAGGGTCTGACTTTAAAAATTAGAAAATAAGAGCCCGACTCAGATCTACAATCGCATTTGCGATAACAAAGTTGACATGTGGTCCGTAGCATGGACCGCAAAAATGCTCCCCAAAACTGAACACACTGACTGGGTATGCGGCAGAAATGCGGTCCATATATCCGTTCTGCGGTCGCATAATGCACCGCAGAACTGCCCCTCACAAAATCCCAAGGGAATTATGTGACAACTATGCGGCTCTCATATCAATTATGCGATCGCATAATTGGTCGCATAGTTGAGACCAACACAATGTTTCACTCTGCGGCGATTATGCGGTCCACATAGCTGTTATGCGACCGCATTATCAACCACATAATCACACTTTTCTGGAAAAATATTATTTCTTGTCTTTTTAATGCATAGATGAGTCCAGGGGGCTAAATTTACACATTTCTAACTCGTATTCCAAATTTGGCACTACGAGCTTTCGGGTTTAGAGTAAAAATCTTTCACGGGCCTCACATACATATTGCCGGTTCAATTTGATTTCGACTTGATTTGTTTTAATTAGAACCAACCAAACCTATTATTGTCAAAATAATTAAACCAAACCAAATCACTTGTCATTTCTTTTTTTGGAGTTTAACTCGATTTATCGATTTTCTTTTAATACTCTTACCCATAACTTGAAAAGTTATCAAATGATTGGAAGTCGTTGCACAAATATAAGCTAAAGCCATTGAGGTTGCTTCAGTGGCCCAAATTTGCACATAAAAATGCATTTTTTTATGGTATAGCTAGTTTTCGGACTGGTTAATAAAAAATAATCAGTATTTACCAAGTTAATGAAAAATAGTCATCGTTTTGCTACAATAGAGTCGGTCCAGCATAATATACTGGAGTTCGGTGCACTTGTGTATGAACTCCAGCATATTATGCTGGACCAGTATACTTTGCTGGCTCCAGTATAATATACTAGGGACTGGAGCAGTGGTGCTCCAGACTCCAGTATATTATACTGGACTATTATACTTGTTGGAACTCCGGTATATTATGCTGGAGTTCTAGTGTATTTATGCTGGAACTCCATCATATTATGCTGGAATTCTAGCATACATCCTAGAACTCCAGTATAATATGCTGGAGTTCAAGTATACTTATATTGGAACTCCAGCATAATATACTGGAGTATTTTTCGGGTTTTGAACAGTGTTTTCAGTCAGATTTATCTTTACATAAAAAAATGGCTAAATTTTGATTACTTTTAAAATTTGACTATTTTTGAATGACCAGTAGTAAATCTGGCTATTATTAAAAATATTCCCATATAAATGGAGGGCATGTCTCTATTTCTTGGGCCATGAACCTACAGCCCAATATGAGAGTCATCCATTTGACCATTCATCCTCTACTCTCTTTAATTATTGGGCTTCAAGTATATTGCTACGATTTCATGGGCTTGTAGTATGATAGTAGCAGTGACAACTCTTTTTGATTTTCAAGCTGGTGGTAGATTTTATTCTTGAGTCAATGAGTTTATGCACCAATCATCAAAGCAGTATATAGAGTTTTGCGTTGCAAATTAAATGTTATACTTGAGAAAATTCCCTTTAATATTGACAAATTCTGATTTTGATTCTTGTGATATCTTACTAAGTACCTTTAATCTTCAATTAATTGTAATTTTTGTTTTGTCCCTTTACTCCATAACATAGATAATAAAAAAGGAAAAGTGCAATATTTTCACTTCTACTATCGAAATAAGCTACATTCTCTTTGTTTCGGTTTCTTGGTATAACTACCTCTACCATTACACTTTTGGATCATATTTGCCTCTCATCCGTTAAATATTTTGTTCATATCTTAAAAATGACATGTGGCCAGCCACTGCTGATTAAAAGGTAAGGCGATTGAAGCAATGACTTTATGCCCCAAAAATTTAGAGGGATCATTTTTCACTAGTAGTAATTTATGATTTTTTTTTTAAATTGAGCATCTTAAAGTAAAAAAGGATTGTTGTGAACAAGGCTAACCCAAAAAGGACTTTTGGGCCAAATTTGTGGAACAAGACTGATCCACTTAGGACTAGTGGGCCAGGACCTAATTTAAGAGAAAGCCCAAGGATTAAACAACCGAATAGATTATCGGGGAGTTATATTTGGGATCCAGGGGACATGCAGGGAGGGAATATTGTTGAGAAAAATGTCTAAGTCCTCTCCTCCCCAATTCTGAATCTAGCTTCTCATCCCCTTCTTTGGTTCTATTCTTACTTAGCTTCTAAATTTTGTATTTCCATTACTGGTGTTCTATTCGTTGAGTTGTAATTGTTAGATATTTGATCACGCTCAACCATGCCTTATAAAAAGGACTCTGTGGACGCTGCAAATATAACCCAAGTATTACGCTCGAGGTCGAATCCACAGATATATATCTGTCACGACCCAACCCTGGTCGTGATGGCGCCCAACACAATGCTAGGCAAGCCCGACCATAATATCCTCTTAACCAGCCAATTATTAAATAAATTAAACTTAAACGGTAGTTAGTCATATCAGGTGAAAACCGAAACGTCAAAACATACAAAGATACGGTCCCAAACATATCGTGGTGTCACGAGACCTGAGCCTCTACAGAATAGCATCCTAATACAACCAAGTCTAGACAAATAGGAAATCAACAAGATGATAAAGAAGGAGAAAACAAGCTCTGCGGACGCCGGCAGCTACCTCGTAATCTCCGCAAAAGTAGATATGGATCAGCAGCTACAATGTCTCAACTGCTCTCGGGCACCTGTGGATCTGCACAGAAAGTGCAGGGGAGTGGGGTGAGTATATTTCAACTCAGTGAGTAACAATAATAAATAATAACTGAAAGTAAGAACTCCTGTGCTATCACTTAGCAGTTCTAAGGCAATCTTCACAAGTACGTCATCACTATAGTAGTACTTTAACCTCCAATCTACGTTTATCTCTACAAGATCTCCACACCGAACAAACCCTCGCTCGTACCCCTACGGTGTACGGCCATCTCAACATATAAAGGCACATACTTATGTCTATAATGTATAAGTATCTAAGTAAATAGTAGGATATGATTAAGTATAATACTGCGGCGTGCAGCCCGCTCCAATACATATACTGCTGCGGCGCGGCGCGCAGCCCGCTCCATTTAACGTCGACGGCGCTCACTGGGGGTGTATACGGACTTCGGAGGGGCTCCCTAGGCCCAAGCGCTATGGTGCTATGGCGTGCAGCCAGGTCCACCATATATCACTGCGGCGTGCAGTCCGATCCAACATATATACTGCTGCGGCGTGTAGCCCGATCCCATGATATACACCAGCGCTCACTGAGAATGTGTGCGGACTCGGACTCCGAAGGGGCTCCTACAGCCCAAGCGCAATAATACTGCGGCGTGCAGTCCGTTCCACATGTATATCACTGCGGCGTGTAGTCCAATCCACATATACATTACTGCGACGTGCAGTCTGATCCATAGGTATCTATATACATAATACCTCATAATGGGTCCTCGACCCTAACCCAGTCAGTATGCACTTGGCCTCTCAGGCCCAATATAATATATCACAATGGGTCCTTGACCCTGTCTCGGTTAATATAGACTTGGCCTTTCGGGCCCAATATAACATCTCATAGTGGGTCCTTGACCCTATCTCATCTCAATCGGTATAGACTTGGCCTTTCAGGCCCACTCAGCTAGAACAGGAATTCCACCCTAGATAATCTCTCTCAATGTACACATCTAGTACGGGCTCATATTATGCTATACAACTAGAGCTATGGCTGAGTGTATATTTCCAACACGATATAAAGGTCACCTAGCTCTATAGGTTCCCTAATGCTCTACAGATCGGCACAAGGCCCCAAACATGGCTATTAGCCCAATGGTACAGTTATAACCTCATTAACAGTTGTACAACACAGTATTCTATTAGCCGGGAAGGACTTAGTCCGAACCCCCTATCACAATGTCACCACGCCCGTCATAGAACGCGTGTCTCATCTCAATATAGCACTGTAAAGTGCTAGTACGGGGTTTCAAACCCTCAGTACATTATTTACTACCACCACTCACCTCGAACCGGTAGAAACTTCAATCCGCCTTACGCTTGCCTCGCAATTCAATCTCCTCGGATGTCAACTCTGCTCAAAATCATAGAAAATGCATCAATATACGCTAATTTCACGAAATTCATTCGAAATAACCCAATTTATATCAAAACCCACAAGTTGTCAAAACCCGACTTTTGGTACACTTGTCGAAAAATTACAAAAATTACATATTCGGAATCCTCATCTCGATACGAGTCTAGGCATATAAAATTTACCAAATTCGGACTCCATTTGCCCATTCAAAACCTTGATTTTCCAAAATCCAAGACTAGGGCTAAATCCTCCATAATTACCCCAAATTCCTCCATTTTCATGATATAATTGCATGATATTATCAATACTAATCATAATATGAGTTCATAGTTGATTACCCTGATGATTTCCCTTGATTTCCTCCTCAAAATCGCCCAAAATCGCCCTTAAGCCGAGACCCCCAAATGTTAAAATGTTTCTGAAATTTTCTAACTTCTGATACACTTACTTACAGCGATTTTCGCTTCTGCGGAACATTTTCCGCTTCTACGCTCCCGTATCCGCGACCAAAGGGTCGCTTCGGCGGTTCCAGGCCTAGCCGGCCATTTCCGCTTCTGCGAATAAAGGGCCGCTTCAGCGGACCCGCTTCTGCGAAGAAGCTACCGCTCCTGCGGAAATTTCCGCTTCTGCGGCTAGGTGTCCGCTTCTGCGGACTCGCCTAAGCGGCTAGCCTTCCGCTTCTGCGATATTTCCCCCATAGCCCTTGGCCGCTTCTGCGGCTCAACATCCGCTTCAGCGGTGCCGCACCTGCGGGCTCCTTTCCGCTTCAGCGATCACAAGCGCTTCTGCGCTCCAATATCCGCTTCTGCGGACTCGCTCCCGCGACCACATTTCCGCAGGAGCGAAAATGACAGAACCATAACTCTCAACCTGAAATTTCCATGATTTTTCTCCCGTTTAACCATCCGAAAGCACCCCGAGGCCCCCGGGACCTCATCCAAACATACCAACACATCTTAATACCTTATTCGAACTTGCTCCAATCCTCAAAACACGTCTAACAACATCAAAACTCATAATTCGCATCGAATTCAAGCCTAAATTCCTTAAAACATTCCAAATTACACATTCGATCAAAAACCCGACCAAATGACGTCCGAATGACCTGAAATTTTGCAGGCACATCCAAAATCACCTAACGAAGCTACTGCAACTGTCGGAACTCCATTCCGGACCCCGGATCTAAATCTCACCTATCGTCCGGATTTCGCCAAAATTCAACCTTAGCCAATTCAAGCCTATTTCTACACCGGGCCTCCAAATTCAATTCCGATCGCTCCCCTAAGTCACAAATCACCTTCCGGAACTAACCGAATCATCAGAATCCGATTCCGAGCCCTCTAACCGAATAGTCAACTCCGGGTTGACTTTCCTTATTCAAGCTTCCTCCAAAAAGGCTATATGCCTCATTTCCAATTTAATTTCACTCCTAACTCCCCCGATAGACTCTAACACTTATATAAAAGCATGAATTATGTAATTACAACATAACGGGGTGGTAATTCCCGTGACGACGGGCCGGGTCGTCACATTCTCCCCTCTTAAGCAAACGCTCGTCCTCGAGCGGGTCAAGTAACATACCTGAAGTCTCAAATAGCTGAGGGTATCTGCTCCGCATCTCCTGCTCAACCTCCCAAGTAGCCTCCTCCACGGGTCGACCTCTCCACTGAACCTTAACCGATGCAATCTCCTTGGACCTCAATTTTCTCACCCGACGACCCAAAATAGCAATAGGCTCCACATCATAGGACAGATCACCATCAAGCTGGATGGTACCGAAGTCTAATACATGAGACGGATCTCCAATGTACTTCCGGAGCATAGACACATGGAATACCGGATGAACGCTGGATAAACTGGGTGGCAAGGCTAACTCATATGCCACCTCTCCAACTCTCCTGAGTATTTCAAAAGGACCAATATACCTGGGACTCAACTTTCCTTTCCTCCCGAACCTCATGACACCCTTCATAGGTGAAATCTTCAACAATACTCTGTCACCAACCATGAAAGACAACCCTCGAACTCTACGGTCCGCATAACTCTTCTGACGAGACTGTGCTGTACGAAGCCTCTCCTGGATCAACTTTGCTCTATCCAGAGCATCTTGGACTAACTCAGTCCCTATCAATCTAACCTCACCAGGCTCAAACCATCCCACGGGAGATCTACACCGTCTGCCATACAATGCCTCGTACGGGGCCATCTGAATACTCGACTGGTAGCCGTTGTTGTAGGCAAACTCAGCAAGTGGTAAGAATTCATCCCACGAACCACCAAAATCAATCACACATGCCCGCAACATATCCTCCGGGATCTGAATAGTACGCTCAGACTGCCCGTCTGTCTGGGGGTGAAATGTTGTACTCAACTCAACCCTCATACCCATCTCTCGCTGAAATGCTCTCCAAAACTGGGAAGTGAACTGAGTGCCTCTGTCAGATATAATAGACACTGGGACCCCATGCAACCTGACAATCTCCCGAATAAAGATCACTGCCAACCGCTCCGATGAGTAAGTAGTACTAACCGGGATGAAATGTGCGGACTTAGTCAGCCGATCAACAATCACCCATACAGAATCAAACTTCCTCGCTGTCCGAGGTAGCCCAGTAACAAAATCCATGGTGATCCTCTCCCATTTCCACTCGGGAATAACCATACACTGAAGAACACCGCCCGGTCTCTGATGCTCATATTTGACCTGCTGGCAATTGAGGCACTTAGCTACATGTCTAACAATATCCATCTTCATTCTCCTCCACCAGTAGTGTTGTCTCAAGTCTTGGTACATCTTTGCGGCACCTGGGTGAATAGAGTACCGCGAACCGTGTGCCTCCTCAAGTATCAACTCCCGCAAACCATCAACATTGGGCACACATATACGGCCCTGCATCCTCAAAACACCATCACTGTCGATAGTCACATCTCTGACATCATTATGCTGCACTCTGTCCTTAAGGACAAGCAAATGTGGGTCATCATACTGTCGCTCTCTGATGCGATCATATAAGGAAGATCGAGAAACAATACAAGCCAACACTCGACTCGGCTCCGAAATATCTAATCTCACTAGCCGATTGGCTAGGGCCTGAACATCATAAGCAAATGGCCTCTCCCCAACTGGGATGAAAGCTAGGCTGCCCATGCTAACCGCCTTCCGACTCAAGGCATCGGCCACCACATTGGCCTTTCCCGGATGATACAAAATAGTGATATCATAGTCCTTAAGCAACTCCAACCACCTCCGCTGTCTCAAATTAAGGTCCTTCTGTCTGAATAAGTGCTGAAGGCTGCGATGATCCGTGAACACCTCACATGAGACACCATACGGGTAATGCCTCCAAATCTTCAAGGCATGAACTATGGCTGCTAGCTCCAAATCATGAACAGGGTAGTTCTTCTCGTGGGGCTTCAACTGACGAGAGGCATAAGCAATGACCCTACCCTCCCGCATCAACACACAACCAATGCCCACTCCTGAGGCATCACAATATACAGTATAAGAACCTGAAGCTGTCGGTAGAATCAAGACTGGTGCTGTGGTCAGTGCTGTCTTGAGCTTCCGAAAGCTCTCCTCGCACTCCTCGGACCATAAGAAAGGAACACCCTTCCGAGTCAATCTAGTCAAGGGTGAAGCAATAGAAGAGAATCCCTGAACGAATCGGCGATAATACCCTGCCAATCCCAGAAAGCTACGGATCTCAGTAACTGAGGTCGGTCTGGGCCAACTCTGCACTGCCTTGACCTTCCTCGGATCTACCTGAATACCATCACAGGACACCACGTGCCCTAAGAATGCCACGGACTCAAGCCAGAACTCACATTTGGAGAACTTGGCATACGGCTTCTCCTCTCTCAATCTCTGCAACACAACACTCAAGTGTCGAGCATGCTCCTCCTGGCTACGAGAGTAGACAAGTATGTCATCAATGAATACGATCACAAATGAATCAAGATACGGCTTGAATACACTGTTCATCAGATGCATAAATGCTGCTGGGGCGTTGGTCAGCCCAAAAGACATCACAAGGAACTCATAGTGACCATATCTGGTCCTGAATGCAGTCTTCATAATGTCGGACTCTCTAATCTTCAGCTGATGGTAGCCCGAACGAAGATCAATCTTCGAGAAAACCGTAGCTCCCTAGAGCTGATCAAATAAATCATCAATACGAGGTAGAGGATACTTATTCTTCACTGTTACTTTGTTTAGCTGCCTATAGTCAATACACATCCTCATAGATCCGTCCTTCTTCTTAACAAACAGGACCGGTGCACCCCACGGCGACACACTCGGCCGAATGAACCCCTTATCTAGGAGTTCCCGGAGCTGCTCCTTCAATTCCTTCAACTCAGCTGGTGCCATACGATACGGAGGAATAGAAATAGGCTGAGTGCCTGGCACCAAATCGATACCAAAATCAATATCCCTGTCCGGCGGCATGCCCGGCAGGTCTGAGGGAAACACATCAGGAAAGTCTCGCACAATGGGAACAGAATCAATACTGGGAGTCTGGGCCTCGACTTCCCGCACAAATGCTAAATAAGAGAGACATCCCTTCCCAACCATTCGTTGGGCCTTGAGGAAAGATATTACCCTGCTAGGTACATACTCGGTCGTGCCTCGCCACTCGATCCTCTGAATGCCCGGCATAGCCAAAGTGACTGTCTTAGCATGACAGTCCGGAATAGCATGACATGGAGATAGCCAGTCCATGCCCAATATAACATCAAAATCAATCATGCCGAGAAGCAACAGGTCTACTCGGGTCTCCAGACCTCCAATAGTGACCAAACAGGACCAGTATACGTGGTCCACAACAATAGTATCCCCTATCGGGGTAGATACATGCACTGGCACCTCAAGACTCCCTCGGGTCGTGCCCAAATGAGGAGCAAAATATGTAGACACATAAGAATAAGTAGAACCGGGATCAAACAATGCCGAGGCATCTGCGGGCAGACCGAAATAATACCCGTAATGACATCATCGAAGCAACGGCCTCGGATCGGCCCCGAAAAGCATAGCATCTAGCTCTGACCGCCTGATCGGCCTCCCCTCGAGGGCGACCCCTAGCTGTGTCTGACCCTCACCCCTAGCCGGCGGGGCGGGTGCCGAAGTAGAAGGACCGGATGACGAGGGCTGCCCTCTCTGCTGATAAGACCCGGAAACAAGACGGGGACACTCCCTACGGTGGTGCCCAAACTCTCCGCACTCGTAGCAACTCCCCGGTCCTGGGTACTGAGACTGATAAGGACCTCTGGCGCTGGAATGGCCAGCCGATGAACTAGGCCGAGATGAACCCCGAGCGGATGGGGCCTGTGAAGAACTCTGAGCTGGCATGGCACTGAGAGCTGGCTGGCTCTGGTGCGAACCCCGATAATCCTGTCTAGGAGACCATCTGCGACGATCTGAGCGTCTCGACTGCGAAGACCTGAAAGAGCGACCTCGGCTCTGCTGACTCTGGCCTTTGGTCTGTGTGCCACTGGAACTAGCTGCTCCTCGAGGCCTCTTGGCCTCCCTCTCATCCCGCTCCCTGCGACGATCTGTCTCAATGTCGCGAGCAATATCCACAGCATCCTCAAATGTACGACTCAAAACCCTCTCCCGAGTCATCAGAATACGAATGGGATAAATGAGGCCGTCCACGAAGCGCCCAATCCTCTCTCTGTCGGAATGAACCAACCACGGTGCATATCTGGACAACTCTGTAAATCTGATCTCATACTCTGACACTGACATGTCCCCCTGACGGAGACCCTCAAACTGCCTACGCATCTCCTCTCTCTGAGATCGAGGCACCCATTTCTCCAAGAACATAGTGGAGAACTCCGGCCATGATAGTGGTGCTGCTCCGGCTGGCCTGCGGCGCTCATAAGCCTCCCACCAAGCGAAGGCTGGTCCCTGAAACTGAAAGGTAGTGAAAGATACCCCACCTGGACTCCAATATCCCTGCCGTACGAAGCATCCGACGGCACTTATCCAGAAAACCTTGGGCGTCCTCGCCCGGAGCACCAGTGAACACTGGAGGAGATAGCCTGGTGAACCTCTCGAGACGACGCTGCTCTTCGTCCGTCATAGCTGGGATCCTGTCCCTCTGAACCTGATCTGCTGGCTGAACCGGAACTACAGGCTGAACCGGAGGAGCCTCTGGTGTCTGTAGGCCCTGCACTGCTGGCTCTGGAGTGCGTACTGCGGGGGTCTGATGACCACCCCGATCCCCGATGCAGCTGCTGCAGTAGTAACTGAAACCGCCTGTGCTAGGCCAGTGCAGACTGCTAGTATCTGAGCCAGGGTCTCCTGTAGACCCGGAATAACAATGGGCACAGCTGGTGCCTGATCTGGTGCTGCTGGCACCTCTGCAACTGGGGGCTGTGGGTCAGCTGGCACTGCCTCAGCTGCCCTAACTCCGCCACGACCGCGACCGCGTCCACGGCCTCTAGTAGGTGGTAGTGGTGGTCGTCCTCCACGTCCGGATGATCGAGTTCTCGCCATCTGCGAGAGAATAGAATGTCAAAGTTCAGTTCAAGTCAAAAGTAATCGCACGACAAGAATTCCAAGAATTGAAACTTTTCCTAAAAGGTTTGCAGCCTCCCGAGGATAAGTACAGGCGTCCCCGCACCGATCCACGAGGCTCTACTAAACCGGCTCATGACTCGCGAGACCTATTAACCTAGGCTTTGATACCAACTTGTCACGACCCAACCCCGGTCGTGATGGCGCCCAACACAATGCTAGGCAAGCCCGACCATAATATCCTCTTAACCAGCCAATTATTAAATAAATTAAACTTAAACAGTAGTTAGTCATATCAGGTGAAAACCGAAACGTCAAAACATACAAAGATACGGTCCCAAACATATCGTGGTGTCACGAGACTGAGCCTCTACAGAATAGCATCCTAATACAATCAAGTCTAGGCAAATAGGAAATCAACAAGATGATAAAGAAGGAGAAAACAAGCTCGGCGGACGCTGGCAACTACCTCGTAATCTCCGCAAAAGTAGACAAGGATCAGCAGCTACAATGTCTCAACTGCTCTCGGGCACCTGTGGATCTGCACAGAAAGTGCAGGGGAGTGGGGTGAGTATATTTCAACTCAGTGAGTAACAATAATAAATAATAACTGAAAGTAAGAACTCCTGTGCTATCACTTAGCAGTTCTAAGGCAATCTTCACAAGTACGTCATCACTATAGTAGTACTTTAACCTCCAATCTACGTTTATCTCTACAAGATCTCCACACCGAACAAACCCTCGCTCGTACCCCTACGGTGTACGGCCATCTCAACATATAAAGGCACATACTTATGTCTATAATGTATAAGTATCTAAGTAAATAGTAGGATATGATTAAGTATAATGCTGCGGCGTGCAGCCCGCTCCAATACATATACTGCTGCGGCGCGCAGCCCGCTCCATTTAACGTCGACGGCGCTCACTGGGGGTGTATACGGACTTCGGAGGGGCTCCCTAGGCCCAAGCGCTATGGTGCTATGGCGTGCAGCCAGGTCCACCATATATCACTGCGGCGTGCAGTCCGATCCAACATATATACTGCTGCGGCGTGCAGCCCGATCCCATAATATACCAGCGCTCACTGGAATGTGTGCAGACTCAGACTCCGAAGGGGCTCCTACAGCCCAAGCGCAATAATACTGCGGCGTGCAGTCCGTCTCACATGTATATTACATGTATATTACATGTACATTACTGCGGCGTGCGGTCCGATCCAATATAGGTATCTATATACATAATACCTCATAATGGGTCCTCGACCCTATCCCAGTCAGTATGCACTTGGCCTCTCAGGCCCAATATAATATATCACAATGGGTCCTTGACCCTGTCTCGGTTAATATAGACTTGGCCTTTCAGGCCCAATATAACATCTCATAGTGGGTCCTTGACCCTATCTCATCTCAATCGGTATAGACTTGGCCTTTCAGGCCCACTCAGCTAGAACAGGGAATTCCACCCTAGATAATCTCTCTCAATGTACACATCTAATACGGGCTCATATTATGCTATACAGCTAGAGCTACGGCTGAGTGTATGTTTCCAACACGATATAAAGGTCACCTAGCTCTATAGGTTCCCTAATGCTCTACAGATCGGCACAAGGCCCCAAACATGGCTATTAGCCCAATTGTACAGTTATAACCTCATTAACAGTCGTACAACACAGTATTCTATTAGCCGGGAAGGACTAAGTCCGAACCCCTATCACAATGTCACCACGCCCGTCATAGAACGCGTGTCTCATCTCAATATATTACTGTAAAGTGCTAGTACGGGGTTTCAAACCCTCAGTACATTATTTACTACCACCACTCACCTCGAACCGGTAGAAACTTCAATCCGCCTTACGCTTGCCTCGCAATTCAATCTCCTCGGATGTCAACTCTGCTCAAAATCATAGAAAATGCATCAATATACGCTAATTTCACGAAATTCATTCGAAATAACCCAATTTATATCAAAACCCACAAGTTGTCAAAACCCGACTTTTGGTACACTTGTCGAAAAATTACAAAAATTACATATTCGGAATCCTCATCTCGATACGAGTCTAGGCATATAAAATTTACCAAATTCGGACTCCATTTGCCCATTCAAAACCTTGATTTTCCAAAATCCAAGACTAGGGCTAAATCCTCCATAATTACCCCAAATTCCTCCATTTTCATGATATAATTGCATGATATTATCAATACTAATCATAATATGAGTTCATAGTTGATTACCTGATGATTTCCCTTGATTTCCTCCTCAAAATCGCCCAAAATCGTCCTTAAGCCGAGACCCCCGAATGTTAAAATGTTTCTGAAATTTTCTAACTTCTGATACACTTACTTACAGCGATTTTCGCTTCTGCGGAACATTTTCCGCTTCTACGCTCCCGTATCCGCGACCAAAGGGTCGCTTCTGCGGTTCCAGGCCTAGCCGGCCATTTCCGCTTCTGCGATATACGGACCGCCTCTGCGCATCCGCCTCTGCGAAGACTCGACCGCTCCTGCGGAAATTTCCGCTTCTGCGGCTAGGCGTCCGCTTCTGCGGACTCGCCTAAGCGGCTGGCCTTCCGCTTCTGCGATATTTCCCCCATAGCCCTTGGCCGCTTCTGCGGCTCAACATCCGCTTCAGCGGTGCCGCACCTGCGGGCTCCTTTCCGCTTCAGCGATCACAAGCGCTTCTGCGCTCCAATATCCGCTTCTGCGGACTCGCTCCCGCGACCACATTTCCGCAGGAGCGAAAATGACAGAACCAGAACTCTTCAACCTGCAATTTCCATGATTTTCTTCCGTTTAACCATCCGAAAACACCCCGAGGCCCCCCGGACCTCATCCAAACATACCAACACATCTTAATACCTTATTCGAACTTGCTCCAATCCTCAAAACACGTCTAACAACATCAAAACTCATAATTCGCATCGAATTCAAGCCTAAATTCCTTAAAACATTCCAAATTACACATTCGATCAAAAACCCGACCAAATGACGTCCGAATGACCTGAAATTTTGCAGGCACATCCAAAATCACCTAACGAAGCTACTGCAACTGTCGGAACTCCATTCCGGACCCCGGATCTAAATCTCACCTATCGTCCGGATTTCGCCAAAATTCAACCTTAGCCAATTCAAGCCTATTTCTACACCGGGCCTCCAAATTCAATTCCGATCGCTCCCCTAAGTCACAAATCACCTTCCGGAACTAACCGAATCATCAGAATCCGATTCCGAGCCCTCTAACCGAATAGTCAACTCCGGGTTGACTTTCCTTATTCAAGCTTCCTCCAAAAAGGCTATATGCCTCATTTCCAATTTAATTTCACTCCTAACTCCCCCGATAGACTCTAACACTTATATAAAAGCATGAATTATGTAATTACAACATAACGGGGTGGTAATTCCCGTGACGACGGGCCGGGTCGTCACAGTTAACCTATCAACTACTATCTTCAGACCCACTAACTCTTCAGAATCAGCTTCCCAAATATGCAAATCTCAGTTGAGTGTTTCCTTATAACTACTTTTGCAGATAACTAAATAAATGTAAACTAACTAAATAGAGTGTAAACGATAATGAGAAAAAGCTAAGGCAATGATTTTCCCTATTGATGGAAAATCTTCTGTTTATGCTCGTATAAATTTACAAACACATCTCTATTAATCATGAACGCTATTCTTATCGTAAATATCTCCCGAGTAATTTACTATTGCACTCTCCCAAGGTACACTAGCTTACTTTAATTAGCACAATTCACTTTAGATTACACCCAAGGCTTCATTATCCCTAATCCCGCCTTTAAACCCACAATTATAGATTCCTCTAATAATCTAGGAGTGGTGTTGTTTAACAATAACCTAAATATGCACGCTTTTCCAAGTCATGCACACTAAATAGGCACAGCTAATTGAGGATCCTATCAATTAACTACAACAAATATGAAGTTGAACAAATAAAGATTAAACTAGCAATTTGTATTCACATAAACCAGAAGTTCATCACTCAATAGGTTCTATCAAAATCATAGACAAGAATTTAGCTACTCATGGCTATGGGAAAATAAACTAAGATAGAATTCATCATAAAAATCAAAAGAAAAGAAGAAAGATATTTGGATAAATCTCTCACAATAGTTTCCCTAGCAAAAGTACTCTAAAAATCAATACTGGCCTCATTTGGGCGAAGTCTAATGTTTAAATAGGGTTTAGGTCTAAAAAATCCTGTTTTTACACTTTAACCCTGAAGGTTGTGTCGCCTGCCACGGTTCTGCTGCGGTCGCGGTAGAACCGTGGCCAAGCACCCTCTCTGAATCTTCACAGGTTCTGTAGCAGCCTTCCACCGCAGTTCTGCCGCGGTCACGGTAGGATCGTGACCAAACACCTATTCTGAATCTGAGGGCTGTATGGGTGTGACTTCAATGGGACTTTGCATATTTGGCCTTTTTTTTTCAAATTTTCACTTCAAAACTACTCCTTAGCCTTCCTTAGCCATTTATCACCTACAAATCATGAAAACCACTAATAAGGGCATTTTGTTATCATATATATCATCAAAACAACATGAAAAGGTAATTATTTAAGGCGTGATTATAGTCAAATTCACATATTATCAACACCCCACACTTAATCTTTGCTCATCCTCGAGCAAACTAAATCACACTTCTAGGCCTAACTTTTCCATGCATTGCCCCAATATATATCACACTCGCTACTATCAATGATTAACCGAAGCAGTGCAACAATCCTTACTCAAATGCAAACTCTCATGCCAATACACACCTGTGCTCACTTTAATTACTCTTAACACACTTGAAGACTCACTTTTTCTTTCTGAGTCACGTGTCCTCACATAAACAAAACCTGAGAGAAGTTCCACACACATAAAATTCAACAACAAGGAACCATATATAGAAAGAATTTACTCACTCTCAGCAAAGAGCATTCACATGCCACACAGACACACCATAAGCTTGCCCCTAGTGTAATACTATACTAATCGAGTCATTCAGTCAAAGATCAAGAGGTCTTTAAAGGTTGTAATGTAGGCTAAGGTACGGGTAGGATATATTTGGATATAGTGACTAACCTCCCTAAGCACTTTTAATACACACTTCCTTTTATTTCACCCTTATGCTCAACCCAATCATTATTCCACATTTTTATTCACTTGTGACCCTCACTTTTCTTTAGGTGCAACTGGCTTTTTAAAAAAAAAGTACATTTACTATATAATGCCAGTTCACCAATTTAACCATTCATTCTTGATTCCCTTTTCACTAACTCCCTACTACCCCACACTTTAAAGTTTGCATATTCTTTAGCAATTCAAGTGGTTCTAGGAGGTAAAGGTTCAAATGTTTAGCTAATTCAACACAGTTATTTAGATCATTAGAGGGTTATCAAAGAACAGACTTCAGGCTCAAAGGGTTTAACTATGGTATTATGTACATGTGGATTCTTAGTTTTATAGGGTTGCACAAACAAATGCCTCAATCATCTCTAAAACTAAACAACTTCTATTTCGCTTTGAAAACATACAGGGCAAGTTCTAGGTATCATATGCAAGCACATAATGCAAGTAACAACTCACACACACTTAGCATGTAACTCATTTCGAATTAGTTCGTCAACATAATCATACGAGTGTTCAAGTAAGAAAGTGTAACGACCCGACCGGTCGTTTTAGAAAATTACGCCCCTATCCCTAATTTAACTGTTCCCCTAAGTTCATTTCTGCTATTGTGGGTTGCCGGGAGAGTTGGTTCCGAAAATTTGAGCATTTTGGGACACTTAGTCCCCAAATAAGAGCTTTGAAACTAGAAAACGGTCCATAGCCGGAACAGTGTTAAGACGATCTCGGAACGGAAATCCGATGGTTCCATTAGCTCCGTTAGGTGATTTCGGGGTTGGGAGCGCGTTCGGAATATATTTTGGAGGTCCGTAGCTCAATTAGGCTTGAAATGCCGAAGGTTGAAATTTTGGTGAATCCGAACGATAGGTGAGATTTTGATCCGGGGGTCGGAATGGAATTCCGACAATTTCTGTAGCTTCATTATGTGATTTTAGATATGTCCGCAAATTTTCAGGACATTTGGACGTCATTTGGCCGGGTTTTGGATTGAATGTTAGTTTTGAAAGTTTTGAAGAAACTTAGGCTTGAATCGATGTGATTTATGGGTTTTGATGTTGTTAGACGTGTTTTTATGATTGGAATAAGTTCGTATCGTGTTTTGGAGTATGTTGGTGGTTTTCGTTGGGGTCCCGGAGGCCTCGGGATGAATTCGGACCATCATCCGACACTTTGGAACATGAAAAGTCTGCAGAAAAACTGCAGATCACTGGGCAAGATTTAAGCCATCGCGTTCGCGAGGGCCTTGTTCGCGTTCGCGTAGGCCGGGTGCTGCAGAGCATCGCGTTCGCGTCCAAGGCGTCGCGTTCGCGTAGTGGAAGAAGGGGAGGCACCGCGTTCGCGATCCCTGTGTCGCGTTCGCGAAGAGCAAGGCGGGTTGGATGGGAAATAAGGTCATCGCGAACGCGTGGACTAGCGCCGCGTTCGCGAAGGTTTAGCCGGCCTGTGCATCGCGGACGCGAGTGGCGTCACGCGAACGCGAAGGGTAAATGGGCTAGAGCATCGCGAACGCGTGACAGGCCACGCGAACGCGATGAAGGAAAATGTCTGGCAGTGAGCTTAAGTTCGGAACATAACACCCGCGACCCCCATACACAAAAACGCCATTTTTGAGCTCCAAGAGAGGTTTTTGAAGGGGAAAACGTTGGGATATCATCGGGAAATCATCGGGGGTAAGTTTCTTGACCTTAATTCGTTGGTTTATCATGAAATCCGTGATTATCTCACTGAAATTGGAAGATTAAAGGTGGGTTTGAGCCCTAGGCCTAAATGTTAGAAAATCTTTGATTTGAATGGGCAAATGGAGTCCGATTTCGATAAATTTTATATGCACGGACTCGTATTGAGATAAGGAACCCGAATATATAATTTTTGTGATTTTTCGATAAGCGTACCGAAAGTCGGGTTTTGGCAACTTGTGGGTTTTGGTGTATTTTGAGTTAATTTGATTGGGTAATGCCCAATTGGCCTATTTTGATGTGATTCTATTGATTTTTATCAGATTCTACACTTGTGGAGGCCGACATTCGTGGCAAGAGGGTTATTACTTAGCGGTTTTGTACCGGAATTGAGGTAAGTGGCTTGTCTAACCTCGTGTGGGGGAATTTTCACCCCTAGGATATTATGTGATAGTTTTAATGCCTTGTACGCGAGGTGACGGGCGTGTACATGCGCTGGTTGTTGAACACGTATTTATTAAAAATGTTCGATGAGCGGTATTCCTGTCTTTGGCTGTTAGTTTGATATTTTACCGGTAGTGGATAGAAAAACATGATTAGGTAGCCCTTAACTATTTAGTTGCCTAATTGCCTTATTTGAACTCCTTGATAATTATTGGCACTATTTTTTTTCGGTGAAGTTATAGTTAAGCATAATTTATTCTCTCTGTGTATTCCTTTAATTGTTGTGCTTGTGGACTGCGGGTTCGATTCCCGGAGACCCAGGGCTGTGGGTTCGATTCCCAGAGACCCGGAGTGATATTGGTAGGGACTACGGGTTCGATTCCCGAGATCCTGAGATTTATTGAAATGTGGACTACGGGTTCGATTCCCGAGATCCTGAGATTTATTGAAATGTGGACTACGGGTTCGATTCCCGAGATCTTGAGATTTATTGAAATGTGGACTACGAGTTCGATTCCCGAGATCCTGAAATTTATTGAAATGTGGACTACGGGTTCGATTCCCGAGATCCTGAGATTTATTGATTATTGGTAAGGACTGCGGGTTCGATTCCCGGAGATCCTGAGTTGTTGAGATGTTATTGAGACATGGGCTGCGGGTTCGATTCCGGAGACCCAGGGGTACTGTTAATGGGACTGTGGGTTCAATTCCCACAGGTCCTGGACTTATTAATTGAGTTTGTTACTTGTTGTTAGTTAATTGTAGACGGTTGCAGTAATCATTTTATTGTTGTTATTTCGGAAGTATTATCGTTAAATTGTTTATTATTGTTATTATCATTTTTGTAACTGTTTTCTCTCAGTAGGGCCCTAACCTTCCTCGTCACTACTCCATCGAGGTTAGGCTTGGCACTTACCGAGTACCGCCGTGGTGTACTCATGCTACTCTTCTGCACACTTTTGTTGTGCAGATCCAGGTACATCAGAGCAGGCTCGTACTAGGTGATTCTGCAGCTTTCTGGGAGACTTCGAGGTATGATCTGCTACGTCCGCGGATCCGGAGGCTTCCCTTCTATTCTAGTATTACTAGTTGACATTTTCTTCATTTCGTTGTTAGATACTCTTTACACATAGAGCCACAGTTGTATTTCCCTTTTAGTCCGTGTTACCGTGGGGTTCCGGATCTTGGTAGTGTTTATTTATTGTGTGACGGATGTATGTGCCAAGTGGCACGGATTACATATCTTTTATGTTATTTTCCCCGCTGTTTCTTATTTAAGTAATTATAATTTATAGATTTCGCAGCGTGTTAGGCTTACCTAGTCGTGGGGACTGGGTGCCATCATGACATGTTCACAATTGGTGAACTAGGGTCGTGACAAGTTGGTATCAAAGCTCTAGGTTCATAGGAGTCACGGGACACGGACCGGTTACTTAGAGTCTCGCTGATCGATACGGAGACGTCTGTATTTTTCTATGAGGGGCTATGTAACTGTTTAGGAAACTCTTCATTTCTTTTGGATTCCTTGTCGTGCGACATTTTTGACATCAAAAATCTAAACTACTACTTTCTATTCTCTCACAGATGGTGAGGACACGAGCTACTCGCGATGATCAGGTACCCGCGCCCCCTGTTGCTGCCGTCAGAGGCCGGGGCCGAGGTAGAGGACGAGGACGCGCCCGAGGTGCAGCCACAGCACCCGCACGCGCTGCCGCTGAGGTGCCACAGGTAGACCAGGTTGGAGCACAGGCACCTGGTACACCGACTACAGCTGCTACTACTCCAGCACTACAGGAGACCCTGGCTCAGTTCATGAGCATGTATACCACTTTAGCCCAGGCAGGATTGCTTCCTCTTGTTGCAGCTACCTCTCAGGCCGGGGGAGGGGCCCAGACTCCCGTATCCATTACACCGGAGCAGCGTGTGCCGGTGGGACATGTTCCAGATGTTTTGGTTATGCCTCCTGCCGCCCCAGCACAGCCCGGAGATGGGCCAGCTGCCTCTGAGGACGAGCAGCGTAGATTGGAGAGGTTCAAGAAATATGACCCTCCAGTGTTCAGTAGGTTGGCTTCAGATGATGCATTGGGTTTTCCGGAGGAGTGTCATCGTATTCTTCGTACTATGGGGATTGTGGAGACCAGCGGGGTTTCCTTCACTGCCTTTCAGTTTCGTGGGGCCGCTTATGATTGGTGGCACACGTATGAGTTGGATAGTCCAGAGGAGTCTGCTTCATTGACTTGGACGCAGTTTTCAGATCTGTTTTTGAGGGAGTTTGTTCCACAGAGCCTTAGGGATTCTTGGCGCTCGGAGTTTGAGCGGTTGCGACAGGGCTCCGTGTCAGTATCGGAGTATGCCATCAGTTTCACCCGTCTGGCCAGGCATGCACCGGCCTTGGTAGCCACGGTCTGGGAGAGAGTGCGGAGATTTATCGAGGGCCCGATTCCGCCGATTCGGTCCAGCATGGCCAGAGAGTTGGAGATGGATATATCTTATCAGCAAGAAGTGAGCATTTCCAGGAGGATCGAGCGTATGCTCCCTAGAGAGCGGGGAGAGAGGGAGGCCAAGAGGTCTTGTGAGTCGGGACATTTCTCTGGTGCCCGCACTTTAGCAGCCAATTGTTTTGGTAGGGGTTATTCCGATCGGCCAGTTCACTCAGCATTGCCCGCAGCCGGTAGCACTCCAGGTCTTCCAGCACCACAGGAGCCTTATTATGCTCCCCCAGTTTCCAGTGCACCTCCTGCACGGGGTCCTTCCAGGGGTCAGACTAGTGGGGTTGAGGCCGGTCAGTCACAGCCACCGCGTCCTCTCACAGCTTGTTTTGAGTGCGGGGATACTCGCCACCTGGTTAGGGAGTGCCCCAGGCGTAGGAGGGGAGCACCTCACCAGTCTTCGCAGCATCAGCGTGGTTCTCAGGGTCAGCAGGCTATCATTCCAGCTCCAGCTGCTATTCCACCTGCCCAGCCAGCCAGGGGCGGGGGTCAGGGTTCTAGAGGCCGCCCTCGAGAGGGGGGACATGCCAGATTCTATGCTATTCCTGATCGCGCTGCGGCTGTTGCATCTGACTCTGTTATCACAGGTATTATTCTGGTTAGTCACGGGGAGGCATCGGTTCTATTCGACCCTGGTTCCACTTTTTCATATGTGTCTTCTTACTTTGCTTCTCATTCTGGGTGTGCCTCGGGATTCTTTGAGTGCCCCCATTTATGTTTCCACTCCGGTGGGTGATTCTTTGGTCGTGGACCGTGTATATCGGTCGTGTTTGGTTACCATTTGTGATTTTGAGACCAGAGCGGATCTATTGTTGCTCGGGATGGTCGATTTTGATATTATTCTGGGCATGGACTGGTTGTCGCCCCATTATGCTATTCTTGATTGTCACGCCAAGACCGTGACGCTGGCTATGCCAGGCATTCCACGTATTGAGTGGAGTGGTACTCTAGATCACACCCCTAGCCGTGTTATTTCTTTTCTCAGAGCTCAGCGTATGGTTGAGAAGGGGTGTGCTGCTTATCTTACCTATGTGCGGGACGTCAGTATTGACCCTCCCTCTATTGATTCTGTTCCTGTGGTACGTGACTTTGCCTGATGTATTTCCAGCTGATCTTCCGGGCATGCCGCCTGACAGAGACATTGACTTTGCTATTGACTTGTTGCCGGGCACTCGGCCCATTTCTATTCCACCGTACCGTATGGCTCCTCCTGAATTAAAGGAGTTGAAGGATCAGTTACAGGAGTTATTGGGCAAGGGTTTTATTCGACCCAGTGTTTCGCCTTGGGGTGCTCCTGTATTGTTTGTGAAGAAAAAGGACGGTTCTATGCGTATGTGTATTGACTATCGTCAGCTGAATAAGGTTACAGTGAAGAACCGGTATCCTTTGCCCCGTATTGATGACTTATTTGACCAGTTACAGGGCGCACATGTGTTTTCTAAGATTGATTTGCGCTCTGGGTATCACCAGTTGAAGATTCGGGAGCCAGATATCCCGAAGACTGCCTTCAGGACCCGGTATGGTCACTATGAGTTCCTCGTGATGTCTTTTGGGTTGACTAATGCCCCAGCAGCCTTTATGCATTTGATGCACAGTGTGTTCAGGCCTTATCTGGACTCGTTCGTGATTGTCTTCATTGATGATATTCTAGTATATTCTCGGAGCCGGGAAGAGCACGAGCGGCATTTGAGGATAGTGCTTCAGATTCTGAGGGAGAAGCAGCTTTATGCCAAGTTCTCTAAATGTGAATTTTGGTTGAGTTCAGTGGCATTTTTGGGCCACGTGGTGTCGAGTGATGGTATTCGAGTAGATCCGAGGAAGGTGGAGGCCGTGCAGAGTTGGCCCAGACCCTCCTCCGCTACTGAGATTCGCAGTTTCCTTGGTTTGGCGGGCTACTACCGTCGTTTCGTAGAGGGGTTCTCTTCGATTGCAGCACCTATGACTAGATTGACCCAAAAGGGTGCCCCTTTTCAGTGGACGGACGAGTGTGAGGCGAGCTTTCAGAAGCTCAAGACAGCTTTGACTTCGGCCCCTATATTGATGTTGCCTACAGGTTCGGGGTCCTATACTGTATATTGTGATGCCTCACGAGTTGGACTCGGTGCGGTATTGATGCGGGACGGTAGGGTGATTGCCTACGCGTCGAGACAGCTGAAGGTGCATGAGAAGAATTACCCTGTTCATGATTTGGAGCTAGCTGCCATTGTTCACGCCTTGAAAATTTGGCGTCATTATTTATATGGGGTTCCTTGTGAGATCTACACCGATCACCGGAGCTTGCAGCACTTGCTTAAGCAGAAGGACCTGAATATGCGTCAGAGGAGATGGTTGGAACTACTGAAGGAATATGATATTACTATTCTCTATCATCCGGGCAAGGCTAATGTGGTTGCTGATGCCTTGAGTCGTCGGGCAGAGAGTTTGGGGAGTTTGGCATATCTACCAGCTTCGGAGAGGCCTATGGCGATGGATGTTCGGGCTTTGGCCAGGCAGTTGGTTAGACTGGATCTTTCGGAGCCCAGCCGGGTTCTAGCTTGTGTGGTTTCTCGGTCTTCTCTATTTGACCGCATCGGGGAGCGTCAGTTCGACGACCCTCATTTGCTTGTCCTTCAGGATAGAGTTCGGCGTGGTGATGCTCGGGATGTTACCATCGGGGATGATGGAGTCATGAGGATGCATGGGCGTATCTGTGTGCCCAATGTAGATGATCTTCGAGAGCTGATTCTAGCCGAGGCCCATAGTTCGCGGTATTCCATCCATCCGGGTGCCGCGAAGATGTATCAGGACTTGAAACAGCATTACTGGTGGAGGCGGATGAAGAGGGATATAGTTGATTATGTTTCTAAATGCCTCAATTGCCAGCAGGTGAAGTATGAGCATCAGCGTCCGGGTGGATTGATGCAGCAGATTGAGATTCCAGAGTGGAAATGGGAGCGCATCACCATGGACTTTGTATCTGGGCTTCCACGGACTATTAGGAAGTTTGATTCTATTTAGGTTATTGTGGATCGGCTGACCAAGTCCGCCCATTTTATACCGGTGAGCACTACTTATTCATCGGAGCGACCGGCGGAGATCTATATCAAGGAGATAGTTCGGCTGCATGGTATTCCAGTTTCCATCATTTCAGATAGAGGCACTCAGTTCACTTCACGGTTCTGGAGAGCTGTACAGCAGGAGTTAGGTACTCGGGTAGAGCTGAGCACATCATTTCACCCCCAGACTGATGGGCAGTCCGAACGCACTATTCGGATTTTGGAGGATATGCTCCGTGCGTGCGTGATTGAGTTTGGAGGTTCATGGGATCACTTCTTGCCACTGGCGGAGTTTGCTTATAACAACAGCTACCAGTCCAGTATTCAGATGGCGCCGTACGAGGCCCTATATGGTAGGAGGTGCAGGTCTCCCGTGGGTTGGTTTGAGCCGGGCGAGGCCAGGTTACTAGGTACTGATATGGTTCAGGAGGCTATGGACAAGGTCAAGGTGATTCAGGACAGACTTCGTGCGGCCCAGTCTAGACAGAAGAGTTATGCGGACAAGAAGGTTCGCGATGTGGCTTTTATGGTGGGTGAGCGGGTTCTGCTTCGAGTCTCGCCCATGAAGGGCGTTATGAGGTTTGGGAAGAAAGGGAAGCTGAGTCCTAGATTTATTGGCCCTTTTGAGATTTTGAGGCGTGTTGGGGAGGTTGCTTATGAGTTGGCCTTACCTCCCAGCTTAGCCGGAGTTCACTCCGTATTTCATGTCTCCATGCTCCGGAGATACCATGGTGACCCGTCGCACGTGTTGGATTTCACATCTGTTCAGCTAGACAAAGATCTGTCTTATGTTGAGGAGCCAGTAGCCATTCTAGACAGGCAAGTCAGAAAGCTAAGGTCAAAGAACATCGCTTCGGTAAAGGTTCGGTGGCGGGGCCAGCCGGTCGAGGAGGCGACTTGGGAGACCGAGCAGGATATGCGCAGCCAGCACCCTCATCTTTTCACTACTCCAGGTATGTTTTCTATGCTCGTTCGAGGACGAACGAATCTTTAAGTGTGGGAAGATGTAACGACCCGACCGGTCGTTTTAGAAAATTTCGCCCCAATCCCTAATTTAACTGTTCCCCTAAGTTCATTTCTGCTATTGTGGGTTGCCGGGAGAGTTGGTTCCGAAAATTTGAGCATTTTGGGACACTTAGTCCCCAAATAAGAGCTTTGAAACTAGAAAACGGTCCATAGCCGGAACAGTGTTAAGACGATCTCGGAACGGAAATCCGATGGTTCCATTAGCTCCGTTAGGTGATTTCGGGGTTGGGAGCGCGTTCGGAATATATTTTGGAGGTCCGTAGCTCAATTAGGCTTGAAATGCCGAAGGTTGAAATTTTGGTGAATCCGAACGATAGGTGAGATTTTGATCCGGGGGTCGGAATGGAATTCGACAATTTCTGTAGCTTCATTATGTGATTTTGGATATGTCCGCAAATTTTCAGGACATTTGGACGTCATTTGGCCGGGTTTTGGATTGAATGTTAGTTTTGAAAGTTTTGAAGAAACTTAGGCTTGAATCGATGTGATTTATGGGTTTTGATGTTGTTAGACGTGTTTTTATGATTGGAATAAGTTCGTATCGTGTTTTGGAGTATGTTGGTGGTTTTCGTTGGGGTCCCGGAGGCCTCGGGATGAATTCGGACCATCATCCGGCACTTTGGAACATGTAAAGTCTGCAGAAAAACTGCAGATCACTGGGCAAGATTTAAGCCATCGCGTTCGCGAGGGCCTTGTTCGCGTTCGCGTAGGCCGGGTGCTGCAGAGCATCGCGTTCGCGTCCAAGGCGTCGCGTTCGCGTAGTGGAAGAAGGGGAGGCACCGCGTTCGCGATCCCTGTGTCGCGTTCGCGAAGAGCAAGGCGGGTTGGATGGGAAATAAGGTCATCGCGAACGCGTGGACTGGCGCCGCGTTCGCGAAGGTTTAGCCGGCTGTGCATCGCGGACGCGAGTGGCGTCACGCGAACGCGAAGGGTAAATGGGCTAGAGCATCGCGAACGCGTGACAGGCCACGCGAACGCGATGAAGGAAAATGTCTGGCAGTGAGCTTAAGTTCGGAACATAACACCCGCGACCCCCATACACAAAAACGCCATTTTTGAGCTCCAAGAGAGGTTTTTGAAGGGGAAAACGTTGGGATATCATCGGGAAATCATCGGGGGTAAGTTTCTTGACCTTAATTCGTTGGTTTATCATGAAATCCGTGATTATCTCACTGAAATTGGAAGATTAAAGGTGGGTTTGAGCCCTAGGCCTAAATGTTAGAAAATCTTTGATTTGAATGGGCAAATGGAGTCCGATTTCGATAAATTTTATATGCACGGACTCGTATTGAGATAAGGAACCCGAATATATAATTTTTGTGATTTTTCGATAAGCGTACCGAAAGTCGGGTTTTGGCAACTTGTGGGTTTTGGTGTATTTTGAGTTAATTTGATTGGGTAATGCCCAATTGGCCTATTTTGATGTGATTCTATTGATTTTTATCAGATTCTACACTTGTGGAGGCCGACATTCGTGGCAAGAGGGTTATTACTTAGCGGTTTTGTACCGGAATTGAGGTAAGTGGCTTGTCTAACCTCGTGTGGGGGAATTTTCACCCCTAGGATATTATGTGATAGTTTTAATGCCTTGTACGCGAGGTGACGGGCGTGTACATGCGCTGGTTGTTGAACACGTATTTATTAAAAATGTTCGATGAGCGGTTGCTCTGATGGTAAACAACCCCCACTTCCAACTGAGAGGTTGTGAGTTCGAGTCTCTCCAAGAGCAAGGTGGGAAGTTCTTGGAGGGAAGGATGCCGGGTTTCTATTTGGAAACAGCCTCTCTACCCCAGGGTAGGGGTAAGGTCTCGTACACACTACCCTCCCCCAGACCCCACTAAGTGGGATTATACTGGGTTGTTGTTGTTGTTGTTGTTGTTGTTCGATGAGCGGTATTCCTGTCTTTGGCTGTTAGTTTGATATTTTACCGGTAGTGGATAGAAAAACATGATTAGGTAGCCCTTAACTATTTAGTTGCCTAATTGCCTTATTTGAACTCCTTGATAATTATTGGCACTATTTTTTTCGGTGAAGTTATAGTTAAGCATAATTTATTCTCTCTGTGTATTCCTTTAATTGCTGTGCTTGTGGACTGCGGGTTCGATTCCCGGAGACCCAGGGCTGTGGGTTCGATTCCCGGAGACCCGGAGTGATATTGGTAGGGACTACGGGTTCGATTCCCGAGATCCTGAGATTTATTGAAATGTGGACTACGGGTTCGATTCCCGAGATCCTGAGATTTATTGAAATGTGGACTACGGGTTCGATTCCCGAGATCTTGAGATTTATTGAAATGTGGACTACGGGTTCGATTCCCGAGATCCTGAGATTTATTGAAATGTGGACTACGGGTTCGATTCCCGAGATCCTGAGATTTATTGAAATGTGGACTACGGGTTCGATTCCCGGAGATCCTGAGCTATTGAGATACTATTGAGACATGGGCTGCGGGTTCGATTCCCGGAGACCCAAAGGTACTGAGAATGGGACTGTGGGTTCAATTCCCCCAGATCCTGGACTTGTTTATAGAGTTGGTTATTTGTTATTAGCTTGATTGTAGACAGTTTCAGTAAATGTTGTTATTTTGGAAATTTTGTTGTTATCTTTTGAACTGTTCGATATTGTTACTGTCATTATATTGTTATTTCTCGGTAGGGCCCCGACCTTCCTCGTCACTACTCCATCGAGGTTAGGCTTGGCACTTACTGAGTACCGCTGTGGTGTACTCATATTACGCTTCTGCACACTTTTGTTGTGCAGATCCAGGTACATCAGATCATGTGCACTACAGGTGATTTAGGAGCACCTTCAGGAGACTTGAGGTATGATATGCTTCGTCCGCAGATCCGAAGAGTCTTCTTCTATTCTCTTTAGTGATATCAGCTATTTCCTTCATTTCGTTGTTAGATACTCTTTACACATAGAGCCACAGTTGTATTTCTCTTTTAGTCTGTGTTACCGTGGGGTTCCGGATCTTGGTAGTGTTTATTTATTGTGTGACGGATGTATGTGCCAAGTGGCACGGGTTACATATCTTTTATGTTATTTTCCGCTGTTTCTTATTTAAGTAATTATAATTTATAGATTTCGCAGCGTGTTAGGCTTACCTAGTCGTGGGGACTGGGTGCCATCATGACATGTTCACAATTGGTGAACTAGGGTCGTGACAGAAAGTTGTGAAAAATTAAGACATATATTATGAGTCTACGAACAAGCTTAGACATCACACTCTCAAGGTCCTTTTAGTTATTTGCAAGTGTGCACATTTGGGATTACATACTAACCTTCACCCATCTAATCCTAAAACTAGAAAAAGAAAAATCTACCTAACCAGGTTCAAGAAAAACCCTTGAAAAAGAACTGTGGTCAAAAGAAAAACCAAGGAGATAACACACTACCTAAAAGAGGAAAATTTTTAAAAAAAATCTACATGGACTACTTCCCTCAAGAGCAATGTCCAAGTAGTCAGTCATCAGGAAGCGTCCTCTAACAAGTGTTTGTCGTTGGGCCACGTCAGCTAATTCTTATATAGACCTAATAAAATATATACAACACTAAACTACACTACATTACAACTATATATGATACAACATACAAACAGAGTAAGTCTCCCACCCCACACTTAAAATTATAGTATGTCCCCATGTCATATAAACATAATAAAGAATAGAGGGGTTAGAATACTTCCCTGAGACTCAGTTAGAGTCGGAGACAATGCTGGGTCGACATGGCATGCTCTCCCCAATGCACGAAACCAAGCCATGAATTGGTTCTTAGTCCTGGACTGCCTCTGGGACATTGCATCCATTCTTGTGTGCAAGCCGTCCACCGAGGAGCGGAGATCCACTACCTCTTCCTCCAAAGACCTTAGCATAGGTCTGGTGGACTGTGATCTTGAAAGTGCAGCCCCAGAATGTAAGTGTCAAAAAGGACCAGCACTGTCTGTGGACCTTCTAGATAGAGCAACAGGGACCGGGTCATCATCTTCGTAATCAATGTCAATTGTTATTCTGACACCCCGTCCCACCCTGATTCCATAGGCTTTGAATGGAGCTTTTGGTGGAAAATCGTCATCTGCTGGGTATGTGGGTGTATTCTTCATCAAACACAATGTGGTGACCAATGAAGGGAAATATAATCCCTTTGTTTGCAGTGGTCTCCGGAGTATCATCTCATCTCCAATTACTCAGGCTGTGTCAAACTCCTTCTGAGTGACAAAACACCAAGTCAAGATTTCCCAATTGAAGTTCACATCTGTTGTATTGCTGGATGGAAGGAATTTGCTGCAAATAATATTCAACCAACATTTGGCCAAGTGAGTGAAGGAGCTGGAGTTGAGGGTGATTTGGTCCCTTATCCATATGGGTCGCCCCCTGTGCACAGTGCAGCTATCATAACCTCCCATGTGACATTTGGCTTATCATGATAATAGTCCACGTCATTGGTGAATGGTGGAAGCCTCAACACCTGGCGTATTGTTGGAACCTTGGCAATGACTCTTTTGCCACGAACAAATACCTCCCTACTCATGTGCAATGAGCAGTTGGCGTAGAATTTATGAACTAACATCACGTTGACTGGAGCGGGGTCCTCGAATAAGAATTCCATCTCCCACCTCTTAATCTCCTCATACATGTCCTCCTTTTCATCACGAAGGGCTACCCGATCGATCGGAATCTCATGCATAAAACTCTTTGTAGCTTTGGCATGGAAATCATCCTCAGCCAGTTCCGATTCGAACCGGGATTCATCATCAGTCGGGCGCCTAGAAGGCCCTGCAGACTGTCTTGATCGTTTGGGAGCCATATGACCTGCAAATAATCAAGCAAACTATCAAAATATGCCCTTAACAATAGCCAAAAGGATGGTTACTCAGACTTCACCGCCCGATCACACCAAATACACTCCCTCAATTCATTCATAACACTTCCACAATAGCCCCACAATTTTCCTACCGCTTCCGGCATAATACACCCCACACATACACCTTTCAATATTAAACATAAGTTACAAAACCACCATATACTATTACAACAATATCACCCCTCCACTACAAAAACACCACCAATCAATTACACAACATCATCCCTTAATTACAATACCCCAAACCTAGGTTAGGTGTAAACCACCGCAAGAACATACAACACTATACCAATTTTTTACCAACACATGGCCCAACACCCTACTTCACCGCAAACATATTTTAGGCCTCCAAGCCACCAAAACAACTTTACAATTAAATAACAATGGAGACTCAATCAATTTGGCACCAAACACTTCATAAACATCAACTACAACAATGGCAACTATAAAAGAAAGCAAAAAATTATTGTTTTACACTAATCCTAACTAGGGTTTAAATAAACTACTATTAACTAAACTACACTACTTACAAAGAAAGAAATAGAGAGAGATGAGAGAAAACTTACTTGTGAAGGAGATGAAGAGGTGAAGGTGCTTTAATGGAGGTTTTAGAGTTGAAGGAAGAAGAAGAAGAAGAAGAAGAGAGAAGGGGGTCGTTTTGTGTATTTTAGAGAGAGGATGAGTGAATTAGAAGTGTGGGGTGGAAATATTAGAACGGGGAAGAATTATTGGTAGGTTAAAAGGGTAGAAAGGGTAAAATAAAAAGTTAAGAAAAAACTTACCTGGCCGTGTCTGGGCTCGACCGCGGCAGAACAGCGAGCATTAATGTTCAGAGAGAATCAACCACCGTGGTTTGACTGCGGTCGTGGTACAACCGTGGTGGATGAACTTAAGAGAGGGGTTTTGACCGCGGTTTCACCGCGGTCGAGGTCCTTCTCTGATTCTAACACCCAGTTGGTTACTATTTTTTTTATTAAACTAAACTATAAAGGTTACAAGTACAACAATTTCATGGGTTGCCTCCCATGTAGCGCCTGATTTAACATCGCGGCACGACTCATCTGAGCGCATTTAAGGTTCACTCGACCTCTGTGGATCATTCAAATGTAGCTCGGACATCTCCTTAGGCTCGTCCATACCCATATATAATTTCAACCTCTGGCAATTGACTCTAAATGTGCACGAATCATCTTCAGTAGCAACTTCCATAGCTTCGGATGGAAATACTTCAAACACGTGAAACGGTCCGGACCACCTTGACTTTAGCTTACAATCGCAATCTTGAGTTATAGAGCAATCCCGTGTCCCCGGACTTGAAACTTCGCTCAATGATGTTTTGATCGTGCAACCGCTTCATTCTCTCATTATATAGCCTTGTGCTTTCAAAAGCCAAATATTGGAACTCCTCTAACTCATGTAATTCATTGACCTTTGTTGCACTCGCAGCTTCTAAGTCTAAATTTAGTTATTTCAATGCCCACCAAGATTTATGTACAAGTTCAATCGGTAAGTGACAGGCCTTCCCAAACACCAACTTATATGGCGACACGCTAATTGGTGTCTTGAAAGATGTCCTGTAAGTTCATAGTGCATCATCAAGCTTCCTTGACCAGTCAGTCCCTGTAGCGTTTACTGTTTTCGTTAATACACTCTTGATTTCTCTGTTAGACACCTCAACCTGTCCGCTAGTCTGCGGGTGGTATGGAGTAGCCACCTTATGGCGCACATTATATTTCGTCAACAACTTCTCAAAGGCCTATTACAAAAATGAGTGCCCCCGTCGCTTATAATTGCATGCGGTGTCCCAAAGCGGGTGAATATGTTCTTTTTGAGAAACCCAACAACCACCTTAGCATCATTGGTGATGATGCAACTTCCACCCATTTGGACACATAGTATACAGCAACAAGGATGTACGTGTTACCATAGGAGCTGACGAAGGGACCCATGAAATCTATCCCCCCAGACATCAAACACTTCCACCTCCTAGATTGGGTTCATGGGAATCTCGTGACGCCGGGAAATGTTCCCGGTGCGTTGACATTCATTACAACCCTTGACCCACAAGTGAGCTTCATTAAAAATGGTTGGCCAGAAAAATCTGGCCTCTAACACCTTAGTTGCTATCCTGATCCCTCCAAAGTGACCGCCATACACCGAAGTGTGACAAGCCTGCAAGATAGAAGATTGCTCGATCTCGGGGACACATCTCCGGATCATGTTATCAAGACAAATTCTAAACAAGTAGGGCTCATCCCAGTAATACAGTTGGCTTTCACGAAAGAATCTTTCCCTCTGGACCGATGACAAGTCATGAGGAACAATACCACTGGCCACGTAATTAGCATAATTTGCATACCATGGCGCTTCTTGATGAGTGGTAGCGAGCAGCTGCTCGTCTGGAAACCTTTCCAAAATTTCTGCTACTTCTACAACATTTTCAGCTCCTTCAAGTCGTGATAAGTGATCAGGTACTTCATTTTCAGTGCCCTTGCGGTCACGAATTTCAAGATTGAACTCTTGGAGTAGCAACACCCAACAAATCAGGCATGGCTTAGAGTCCTTCTTTTCTATTAGATATCTAAGAGCTACATGGTCAATGTATACGATTACCTTGGATCCTATCAAATAGGACCGGTACTTGTCAAAAGCAAATACTACAACAAACATCTCATTCTCTGTCATTTTGTATTTCAACTGGGCTCCGCTCAGCGTTCTACTAGCATAGTAGATTGGGTGCATCAATTTGTCCTTCCGCTGGCCTAGCACTGCCCCCACCGCATAGTCACTAGCATCACATATTAGTTCGAATGGTTGCTCCCAATTGGGGGCAACAATATTTGGTGTTGTAACCAACCTTTTCTTCAACTCCTCGATCGCCTCATAGATTTTTGCATATTGAATATAATTTCTTCATCATTGAGCCTCATCTTAAGTTCCCTAGTTTCATAATCAATCAACGCTCTCCTCGTGGCCAAAAATAGTCTTCCTAAGATTATAGGAATTTCTTCATCCACCTTGCAGTCCAAGATTACAAAATCTACGGGGAACACGAATTTCCCTACCTGAATATATACATCATCTAGAATCCCAAATAGGCGTTTCACAATCATGTCGGCTAGCTGCAGCAACATCAAGGTGGATCTAGCTCTCCCAATGCACAACCTCTTATAAATAACCAAGGGCATAAGATTGATGCTAGCCTCCAAATCACACGGTGCCTTAGTAAAGGCGAAGTTCCCTATAGTGCAAGGAATTGTAAAGCTACCCGGATTAGATAACTTTTCAGCTACAGGTCTGGATACCACTTCACTACAAGTCTGAGTAAGAGTCATCGTGGCCAAGTCTTGGAAGTCAAATTTCCGAGACATCAAATCCTTCATCAGTTTCACATACCCAGGAATCTCCTTTAAAGCTTCAATCAATAGAATATTTACCTGAATTTGCTTGAGCATTTCTAAGAACTTTTCGTACTGCTCCTCCTTTTGGTGCTTGGACAACCTCTGTGGGAATGCTGCATAAGGTCTTTTCTTCCCAGTCACTTGGGATTTGTCTTTCTCGACTACAGCTTCAACTATTGGTTCTTTCACTGGCTCACCTACTTTCTCGGTCTCCTGCTACATATCTTTCTCTTCAGGAGCGGGCTGGACTATCACTTCTGTCAACCCTGTAGACTGACCCAGTTCAATGGGTACTAGAATGAGTGTCTCAGCCTGTAGATTACCTCATGCTCTCTCTTGCTCAACATCATGATCTCTACAATTTCGAAGACTCACCGCCATCAGTTGCTTTGGGCCCTCGTCTTTTGGATTGATTTGTGTATATGCAGGTAATGTCCCTCGAGGACGATTGTTCAACGACATTGAAATCTGGCCCACTTGTACCTCAATATTTTTAATGGCTGCATCATGTGTATCCACTCTTTCATTAATCTTGGCATTAGATCCAATAACCTGCTGCACCATTGCTTCCAGTCTTGCAAAACCATCTTCTTATCTTCCACCATGTTGTTGTTGAGGTGGATGGTACCCTTGCTGCTGATTGTTGAACGCATGCGGTCTAGGATATGGTGTCATGTTATTGGGGGGTCTCATACCACCCATGTTTCCTGCATTATACTGTGGCTGAGGTGGCCTGTACTGCTGCTGTGTCTGCTCACCCCAATTCTGATTTACTTGTCTATGACCCACATAGTTAGCTTATATCTTCATGTTGATGATGATCATGCTCTGAATTCCATGGATTACCCATTGGTTGGCTAATGCAAGATGTGCATAAGCCCCAATTGGTAGTGTCTACTATATGTACATGCTGCTTAACTCCTGAGTCCTCCACCTTTTTGGTGAGGATGCTCATCTGTGTCAAGAGAATCGCCATATTTTTAGCCATAGTGTTTAAAGGATCAAGAGGCACTGAGTGCACCACTGGAGTGACAGGTGCATTCCTAGTTGTCCATCCTGAATTTTGTGCCATTTTGTCTAGCAACTTCTGGCCTTCTCTCCAAGTCTTGCTAAGAAACGCCCCACCTGCTGAGGCATCCACAATATTCTTCATGCTATTAGATAGCCCCATGTAAAACGTTTGTCCCAACATCTGTTCTGGAACACCGTGGTGAGGACACATAACCAACATTCCTTTAAATATGCCCCATGTCTCATGTAAAGTCTCCATTGGTTTTTGTTTGAAGCTTACAATCTCATCAATTTATTGAGCAGTTTTGTTGGGCGGGTGGAACTTGTTGTGAAATTGTTTGACTAACTCATCCCAAGTTTCTATAGAGTTGATAGGGAGTGAATTAAGCCATACATGTGCTGCTCCTGTCACCGAGAATGGAAACAATAATAGCCTAATTGCTTCCAGAGTCACGTTGGGTTGCCTTTGTGTTTTGCATATGGATAGGAAATTCTTCAAATACTGTTGCGGATCTTCTATTTGTGTACCAGAAAATAGTCCCTTATTTTGCAACAAGTGTAGCATATTGTTTGTAATCTGGAATGATTCAGCTTGTATTGCAGGTATAACAATGGAAGTAGCCAAATTGTCAGCAGTGGGTTATGCCTAGTCATAAAGTGCTCCTTCAGGCATAGGAGGTGCCTCTTCCCTGACGTTTCCGTTAGGATCGTTGATGTCCCCCATGTCAATTTTGATCTTTAGTGTCTGTTGGGATTGTTGAATTTGTTTGTTGGCACAGTTCAATGCCCGGAATGTTTGCTCTGGGTCTGAGAGTCCTTCAAGTAGTTCTCCAGTCCTCGCAGATTTTCTAGGCATATACATGACCAACCAAGTCAACAACCGTCAAATTTTCAATCAAAAGTTGGGCAGAGAGAAAACTGATTACAATAAGAATCTTTGTTTTTCTTTCAATGGCAATTGATAATTCTGTTAACTCCCCAACAACGACGCCAAAATTTGATCACGCCCAACTATGCCTTATAAAAAGGACTTTGGGGATGCTGCAAATATAACCCAAGTATTACGCTCGGGGTCGAATCCACATAGAGTTAACCTATCAACTACAATCTTCAGACCCACTAACTCTTCAGAATCAGCTTCTCAAATATTCAAATCTCAGTTGAGTGTTTCCTTAATAACTACTTTTACAGATAAATAAATAACTGTAAACTAATTAAATAGAGTGTAAACAATAATGAGAAAAAGTTAAGGCAATAATTTCCCCTATTGATGGAATCCTTTCTATTTATGCTCATACAAATTTACCAACACATCTTTATTAATCATGAACGCTATTCTTACCGTAAATCTCTCTTGAATAATCATAGTAATTTACTATTGCACTCTCCCGAGATACACTAGCTTACGTTAATTAGCACAATTCATTTTAGATTACACCCAAGGCTTCGTTATCCTTAATCCTGCCTTTAAACCCTCAATTATAGATTCCTCTAATAATCTAAGAGTGGCGTTGTTAAACAATAACCTAAATATGCACTCTTTTCCAAGTTATGCATACTAAATAGGCACATCTAATTGAGGATCCTATCAATTAACAACAACAAATACGAAGTTAAACAAATAAAGATTAAACTAGCAATTTGTATTTACATAAACCAGAAGTTGATCACCCAATAGGTTCCATCAAAACCTTAGACAAGAATTTAGCTACTCATGGCTATGGGAAAATAAACTAAGTTAGAATTCACCATAAAAATCAAAAGAAAAGAAGAAAGATATTTGAAAAAATCTCTCACAATAGTTTCCCTTGCAAAAGTACTCTAAAAATCAATACCCGCCTCCTTTGGGAGAAGTCTAATGTTTAAATTGGGTTTAGGGCTATAAAATCCCGTTTTTACACTTTGACCCCTGAAGTTTGCATCGCCTACCGTGGTTCTGCCACGGTCGCGGTAGAACCGCGACCAAACACCCTCTCTGAATCTTCATAGGTTATGCAACAGCCTTCCACCGCAGTTCTGCCGCGGTCGCGGTAGAACTGCAGCCAAACCCCTATTCTGAATCTGAGGGCTGTATGGGCGTGACTTCAATGGGACTTTGCATATTTGGCCTCTTTTCTTCAATTGTTGACTTCAAAACTACTCCTTAGCCTTTCTTAGCAATTTATCACCTACAAATCATGAAAAACACTAATAAGAGCATTTTGTTATCATATATATCATCAAAACAACATGAGAAGGTGATTATTTAAGGTGTGATTATACTCAAATTCACCTATTATTAATATTACTATCAATACAATCTGTAGTTTGGAGTTGTTACATTGGTGTTTTTAACCATCGGACTCCAATGGAGGTACTGGATTGATTCGGCGGTAGCGACAACCGAGAGAGTTGGCTTTTTCAGGCTGAGCGATACATCAATTACCTTGGTTTCGCCGAGAAAGATTGGCTACCACTTCCTTACTTCTAACTTGATGGTGGAGATCTTGCTTGGTTCACTTGGTTGCATCGAAAAAACAATTCTTCGATTGGACACATTTTAAAGAAAAATTGCGCATATGATTTGGACAAAAGCGTTTACAGATTCGGTGAGTAGGGAAGATACTTCAAGAGCCCGTGTTGACTACGTGAGTTACAACTCTACATCTCCACAACCGATCTCTGCATCTCCAGTTGCAACTCTGAGCCATGCCCCAAACTCGTCTGACTTCGAAGCCGCCTTTAAAAGTGGAAACTCACATGAAGCCAATGTGTTTGATAAATTGTCCAACAAAGCTGACAAGTGTGATTCTTGTCAATTGCCATCTTTAGTTCCATCTCTTAAAATCAAGGTTGATTCAGACTCTGTTGAACTTGAACCTAGAGATTATATAGATAGTGAAACTACAAATTTAGCAAACGATGAAAAACCAAATGCACAGATTGCGTTCCTTGTTACTGAATCTACTTTAGAAGTGAGAAAAATAAGCCATGTGAATAAGGTGTTCACCGAGAGTCACAAAAAATGATACTTCAGAGTTAATCGATCGTGTTTCACATAATGAATCATGGGTGATTCTTTTTCTGGGTAGCCACAAGTATGTGCATTAACATGATAAGAAGCTCACAATAGCTCGTGAGGTTTTAGTTATTGAGAAGTCTGTCTCTAATGACATTTTTAATTGTTTAGTCTGAAAATCCAAATTGGGATAAACAGTTCGTGTTGATAATTAAGCAGCCATCATTATGTGATTTTCAACTTCTAATTTTGAGTTTCATAATCCTAAATGGCTATGCTACTTTACCTTATGGTACTAAGAAGACAATTTTGACGGATGAAAAATTTTCTATTTTTGGTGATGTTATCATTGTATCATGTCTGCTTTCTATAGTTACCAGTGAGTTGGTAGTCTCACCTTCCAGTGCGAGATCTATTCGACTTGTTTATCCGTTTCCGTGTGATAGCCGATAACTTATGGTATCCCTCATTAAACAAGTTGTTGGAACTTTCGCATGGGATGACTGCGATCCATGGACTGGTGGCGCACTGGTTTTCATAATGCATATGGAGAATTTCCGGACTCCGAAAAGGAAGGCATTCCTACTGCTGTATCTACTGGAAAGTTTTTCTCATTTGCATCTTCTTACTCTATAATCAAGGTGTGGGATCCTAGACGACAATGGTGTGTGAATTTCTATATATGCGAAATAACTGAAAATATAATGTTTGGTTTGGAGATATATGATATATCGCTGCGCGCAACTACATGTGACAATATTGATTCACAAGTAGCAAAACTTTCTTGTATTGGATTACACTCACCAACATTTTCCTTGACACGGGTGCCAGCTGAACCTTTGAGTTCATCTTCCACCATTGCAGATCTTGTGGCCACCTCAAACCAAAACCAAACGTTTGGTTTCCCGGATATCTTCTATAATACTCTTAGATATTCTATTTGCACTGGACTTGAATAGTTGTTCTCCAACTATGGACAAGATAGGGCAGCAGTATCCCAGTGCTCATAATGAACAACGAGCTAAACAAATATCCTTATTCATTCAGCACATTAGCGCATGTATTGCTTCCAGATATGTTGTCGAGGTGGTTGATAAGCTTTGTGTGAAGAAAGTCAATGAGGATTCAATCCTTGTACAACTTTCTCATGGCTTTTATGTGGAAGCTACACAATTCCTGAGAGTAAGAGCAATTAAAATTACATGTCATCCTATTGTCTCTTATACTACCTTCATTCATGGGCTTTGTAGGAATGATAATCTGGATGAGCCACTCATTTTGAAGGAAGCAATGAAATTAAATGGCAAAAGGTCATTAACTATCATGTATAGGATGCTTATTCTGCTGAAATTGATGAAATATGATAAAGTTGAGTGTGTGTTGACAAACATATCTCACAAAGGACTTGTTCCAAAAGTAGCATTGTACAATATCATCCTTCATATCCATTGCTCAACAGAATATATCCTGCAGGATCTAAAGGTTACCAAGGAAATGATACTAAGGTGTTTGAGGAAAATTGATGGGTTGCTGATTACATTACACATGGTGCTTTTAAGGGGATTTGCTTCTGGAAAAGTTGCCTTGGTTCACTCATTTTGCTCTCTGTTATCTTCTTTGCAAAGAGGGCAAGCAATATTTTGTCGATATTCAAGGCAGGTTCTTTATCAAGATAAGGCTCTTACCCTCAAAACTATTGTTATGCTCATTAGTACACTGGTCTTTGGATTCTTGACAAAATCACTTGTAAGCCATCTACTTTCTTATCATGATAGTACTAAGAGTATAAACGGAGTACCAAGCATCTCAAAAGATAGGCCTTTGCTTGTAATTGTGGAATCTACAACAATCACCTTTCTACGCGTAATGGATATTTGCTCGTGTTGTTTGAAAGACTTGTATATGCACTCCATTCCTACTAGAGGCTCAGTGCTCACTTACATCGGGCTAATATTTGGTGGAGGACGTGTTGCTAGCCGTGTTCCTAACTCGAACCATGAGGACAAGGTTCTTTTTGAGGAGGGGAGTATTACTGTGAACAAGGCTAACCCAATAAGGACTTTTGGGCCAAATTTGTGGAACAAGACTGATCCACTTAGGACTATTGGGCTAGGACCTAACTTAAGAGAAAGCCCAAGGATTAAACAACTGAATATATTATCGGGGAGTTATATTTGGGATCCAGGGGATATGCAGGGATGGAATATTGTTGAGAAGAATGTCTAATTCCTCTCCTCCCCAATTCTGAGTCTAGCTTCTCATCCCTTTCTTTGGTTCTATTCTTACTTAGCTTCTGCATTTTGTATTTCCATTACTGTTAGTCTACTTTGTTGAGTCGTAATTGTTAGATACTACTATCAATACAATCTGTAGTTTGGAGTTGTTACAAGGTATACTTTTTAGTTTATTTGTTATTGGTGCTGACCGCGTATGAGAATACATATCGTTTTCTATTTAGTGATAAATATTTGAGATCATTAAATGATGAAAATCTCTAAAAAAAATATATTTCCTTAACCTCGAATATTACATAACACATTGTAATAGCCACTTCGATATGGTTTAAACTTACTTTTCAAATAAAAAGTGTTAAGGAAAATAGTACAATTAGAAGATAATACTCTAATAGATATGCTCATTCAGATGAAAAAACTTCATTCTTTTCTGCCTATATTACTTAGAGAAGAATGTTTATAATTTTTGAAGCATTTGCATATGTGGGAAGAAGTTTTCCAAAAATAAAGTTGATAAAATCTATCCAAGATCAACAATGCCACTAGAGAAATTTAATGGATTACCTATATTATCAATTGAAAAGGAATTATTAAAAGAAATTTATTATAAAAAATTATTTATAACTTTGCATCTCAAAAGATTAGGAAATTACTTTAAATAAAAATATATTTAATTTTTTTCAGAGAAAAATTAAGGCATCTCAACAAGATTTGGCTTTAGGCCTCCACCTACATTGAGTTGCCCATGTTGCTAGCCATGATTTGATAAGAAAGACCCTCTCTATTTCTAATTGAGATCCATCCGATCCATACTAATAACCACACGTTCAAAATAAAAAATTGACCCATTCCACCACTTAGATTCTATGTGTTAGATTCTATGTGTCAGAGATGGTACTCCCTCCGGTCCAAAATAAGTGATTTTTTGGCTTTTTTTTTGTCCAAAATAAATGATTTTTTCGGATTTCAAGAATGACTTAATGATGTTTTTCCTATATTGTCCTTAGAGTAAATTGTGTTGGAATATGTGTTAAGAGTGTTTATGTGAGATAGTAAGGTTAAAATGATCACTTCAATTGCTAATTAATTCTAAAAAGTGATTTTCTTAATATGTGTGAAAACATCTAAAAAAATCACTTATTTTGGACCGGATGGAATAACTAGGATCAGTTTAAATCTTGAAGTAGTATTATCTTGTTCAATTCTTTCATATGCCTCATGACGACTGAATCTAGCAGTTTATGTTTTGCAGTACACACGACTACCAATCCAAAGTGTTAACCAAATAGAGGCATAGTCTACGATTGGGGCGGTAAATGTGTAGATCGGGTCGGATACGGACCGGTCAAAAATAAATAATTTAAAAACGAATAACATATTTGACTCGAACTATATTTGATATAAATAAAAAATGGTTTAGCCACAAAATTATATGGATAACCATATTATTCATGACTTCTTGAATATAATCACTTTTAAGAGAATTCCTAACAAACATGAAGAGTTATTTTAAGTTTGGACTTAATTTTTTTTTAATAGTGCAATAAATTTTATAAATCATAAATGTTAGTACTTGAAATAAAGCCCAAATCAAAATTAAATCAATACTAATGCTAACAAAAGAAATTTAATTCAACACTAGGTGTGACAATACTATTGAATGTATTTTTTAGTTTTGCATTTGTTTAGGCAGTAAAAAACACATAATCTATTTTCACTTTATTTGTTTAGTATTTAGTCGTGTAATAAATACTCATTAGCTTACTTATTTTAGCATACCTTAATACTGTTAGATCATGATCATTTATTTTTTATTGTTAAATATTTTAGTATATTGTTATGATTCAATTCACATTTTATGTTGTTTTTGAAAAATACCTTATACAATTATATCTTACTAGGACTAAAAAAATAATATTTGGAGCACATATGTATATTGTGCTATGAAGACTTAACTGGAAAAAATACTCACAAACATGAGAAAAATCAAGATTGAAATTGACTTTGTTGATTTGATTTGATTTGTAATTTAAACATTCGAAACAATTTGTTTGATTTGGTAATTGAAAAACCTGAAACCAACCCGACCTCTGTACACCCTTAACTAGCCATTCAACAACAGCAACAACTACCCAGTATAGTCCCACAAGGTGGTGTCTGGGGAGGGTAATATGTAGACATGTCTTACCCTACCCAAAAGGGTAGAGATGCTATTTCCAATCGACCATCGGCTTAGAGAAGAAAAGGGGAAGCAACAAAAAAAAACATTAGTAATTCTGGCAGAAATCTCGTAAATAGTTTTCTAAACATAAAAATTATACATAAATGGCATGCAATAATATCAAAGAGTAGCTACCATAAATAACTACCATAAGGGGACACAACCCAATGCACGAATCATCTATGAGTCGCCCTCACAAGCCTCACCCAACCCCGAGAAAGGAGTATGAAAAATTCTAGGAGCCCTTATCCTACAATCCTCATACTAGACCTCCAGACTTTTCTATCAAGGGCCATGTCCTCAAAAATCTGCATCCTAGCCATGTCATGCCTAATCACCTCTCTCCAATACCTCTTAGGCCTCCCTCTGCCTCTCCTCATGCCGACCACCGCCAGTCGCTCACAACTTCTCACCGGGGCATCAAGACTTCTCCTCCGAACACGCCCGAACCACCTGAGCCTCGCTTCATGCTAACTAGCCATTCAAAATGATAAAATTTGGTCTCTTCTATTTGACAACAGGTTTAAAGTAACCTCTTAAATATACACTTAGTGTTTTTTGTCCTTTTAAGTTTGCTAAAATTAAGGGTGTCAAACGGGCCGGGTTGACCCGTTTTCGAATTGGTCCAGACCGGTTCAAACTCGGACCGATACTTAGGGGGTTGGGTGGGCTGGGTTAGGGGTTGGTCCGTTCAACTAAATAGATCCGGTTAACCGGACGGTGAAACCCGATCAACCAAAATTCCTATTGAACCGCCCCGGCACAGGCCGGTTTAATAGCTAGATTTCTAATTATTATTTTTTAAATATTTTAGATTGTTGGCAACGCAAAACCTTTGAATTTACTCTTTTTTCGTTAACTTACTTGTTTTTAAATGTAAGCTTCAATTTGTAAGTTTGAATTTTAAAATAAAAAATCACTTGCAATTTATAAGTGCAATTTTTTTTCCATCTTCATAGTATTCTTTATATTTTTACTTTATATTAATGTAAGCTACAATAGTTATACAAAATGCAAACAAAAAGAAAATAACACTAAACCGGCCTAGCCCTTGGACCCGTAATCCTTATTGTTCATTTTTTACACGGATTAAGCCGGTTTACACTAAACCGTAACTGGCCCAGATTGGAAACCGGCCAACTTTATTTTTTCCCACCCTTAGCTAAAACTTAGCACTTCTAGTCTCCGAAAAATATTTAACAATTTATGTTCATCAGATTTGACGAAAAATGTAAAAAGGATTAATCTTTAAAAAAAAAAAAAGCCCCATCAAATCCTAAATAAATACAAATACAAAAAACTACACTAGACGCAAAAAAATACCAAAAATAGCTGAAAATGCACCTCAAAAAGCTGCAACAAACTCTTAAAAATAGAAATAGCAAAAAACATAAAAATTGCACATTTAAATGTGAGTTCGTGCTATTTTTTTTAATTTTTCCCTCTATTCCTAGCAAATCTAATGTAGATAGTTTTCGTTAAATATTTGACGGAGACAAAAAATATTAGATTTTGGCAAACCTAAACAACTAAAATTGCTCAATTAGAGACTACTTTGAACCTAGTCTTAAACATAAGGGATCATTTTGTCATTTTCACAATAAATTTCACTCCCTGCCGTTGCTGTCGCTTTCTCTTTGCCCTACTCTTTTGTCACTTCTCATTGATCAAAATTCCTTTGGAAACGTGCGCCCTTTTTCCTTTCACTCGACAGTTATGCACTAACTCCCAAACTCACTCCTCTCAATCTCACTGCCACAGACTCCTCATCACTCTCTCTTCTTCCTCCTAACCCCCCAGCCAAAATATACATACACAATTCTATATCTCTACATCACATTTTGCATTGTTCAAATGAAGTTACTTCATTGTCCTTCGATCTCCACCTACAAACCTAAACTCCATTCCCAAAATTATCCTTTTTCGAGGAGGAATAGTGTAGATTTTGTGAATATTGGAAGAAAGTCGAGGATTTCAGTGTCGGTAGTAAATGCGGCTGCTGATAGTGGACGAGGAGCTAAAGCGGAGACTGCGGCCACGGCGGTGGTGGTGGAGGAGAGGCTGATGATGGAACGACGACGTTTTGAGGTTCTACCAGGGAAACCTTTGCCGTTTGGCGCTACTGCAACAGACGGCGGCGTCAATTTCGCCGTTTTTTCGAGTAATGCCACTTCTGCTACTCTTTGCTTGATCACTCTCTCCGATTTACCTCAGGTAGTTCTCCGGCTAAAAATTATTTCTTTTTTACTCTCTTTTCCAATTTATGTTACATAGTTTCAATCGGCACCAGTACAAGAAATAAAGAATTATTTTTGAAGCTTATGATCATAAGGATATAGTGTCACATAAACTATAGACACATGGAGCAAATTTAACTTTACACTTCACATTTTAACCTTAATGAGATTTTTTCTTGTCTCGAGAAATTTTCAGTTTCAATTGTAGCTTAGTTTAATGTTATTATGTCTTTTTTAAGGTTCATCCCTTTGGCCCAAGTAGCTGATAATCTACTGTATACAAATTCAATTAAAGGAATATTTTTTCATGTTAGCAATTTAATAAATAAATTCAACACTGTTAGCTTATTTTAATGTTATTATGTCTTTTTGGGTTAGTTTGTAAGCACCTCGAGTGGTTCACCTGATACTTGTTACCTCCTATCACCTGATACTTGTTACCTCCTATCACCTGATACTTGTTACCTCCTATCACCTGATACTTGTTACCTCCTATCACGTACCAGTACAGGTACTGGGTAACTCTGTCCACCGAGGCTTGGGCAAAGGGAAAGAGATCTTCCTAGTCTTTTTGCTTTCGATGGAATGAAGATTTTGAGACCTCATGATTCTCCTAACCACCACACCCTTGGGTGCTTATCAACACTTTTTCTTAGTTGTGCTTCATTTATATCCTATATTTTCTCCTGATATTTGTAGCTTCCTGGAAGTAAAAAGTTATGTTGGACACTCTAAAATTATGTTGGACACTCTAAAATTATGTCGCACCCGTATCGGATCCTCCAAAAATGCACTACATTTGGAGGATCTGGCATGCATCCGGCGATATTTTCGGAGAGTCCGAGCAACATAGATAAAAAGCCTAGTATAACTGACTTTTTTCTGAAGAGCAGTTTTTCTTGTAACACTTTTAAGTCCTAATGTACAATGGATTTTCCCATGGTGCCTCATTGAGGATAGTGGCATTTGTATTAAGTAAAAGAATATTATAGTTGGAGGAAAATTATTTTATTTTCCCATCAGAAAGTTCACTTCCCATTTTTTCCTTTCTGATTTTGATGTTTCATGATCTATTATATCATCTAAATGAAAATGCTCAATCTCTAGCTTAAATGAGGGGTGCCAGTTTTGCCATGGCGTGTTATATCAATCAATAACTCTTCAATCTCAAATTAATAAGGATCGGTTGTTATCACCTATATCTGTTCTTCTCCATTCAGGTTCATTTCATTCCAATACTATAATAATTCTCCTTTGAAGACAAATTTGGCAACTTCAATCTTCTACTTATCCCTATACTTATAACTAGTTTAATCCTAACTAGTTTGTATCACTTGTATTGTTCCTTTGCTTCCGTTGTGTTCTGCTCTTAGTCAAGTCTGGTTTAATTTTGAGAAATTTAGGTCTTCTTAGGAAACTTCTTTCCTTTTCATTCTTATTATACTGTGTAGTTATGAGATATAGATGGGCTTACAGCGCAAATTCCTCTAAAAAGATTATCTTCTTATATTTACACTAAGACATCTTTTGGGGCTAGCTGTAACATATCAGGAGAAAGTTTTTAAGTTATATCCTTCAATACGCCATAGCACATCTGGCTTGTTTGTAATTTCAGTTTTTCACCGATTATTAACTCTTGCAGAAGAGAGTGACCGTACAAATTTCCCTGGATCCTCTGGCTAATAAAACTGGAGATGTCTGGCATGTGTTCCTTAAGGGTGATTTCGAAGATATGCTTTATGGCTACAAGTTTGATGGAAAATTCTCTCCTGAAGAAGGACATTTCTTTGACTCTTCTCAAATAGTGTTGGATCCTTATGCCAAGGTCAGATAACTATAAAGTAAGAAAAATTTTCTGTCAATATAAGTCTGTTATTTTTTATTCAGACTATGCTTTCGTATTACAAATGACCTCTACTGGTACATTTCGTTATTACATTCTTTTGGTCTGTCCTGAGTCATTCTTGAATTTCCATCTAGGCTACAGTAAGTAGAGGAGAATATGGTGTATTAGGACCAGAGGATGATTGTTGGCCCCCAATGGCTGGCATGGTACCTTCTGCTGCTGATCAGGTAACTACAGTTTCTTAGGGCTCAGCGTAATCGTATATATGATCTGGTTCTTTGTTATTTTTGTGTTAGTTTTACTTTTACCGAGCTAACTATGGAATTGGCCATTACATGTTTGAAAGACCACAATCACCAAAAAGCATTGTCGTGGTTGCCTTCCCTACAGAAAAAATAATGGGTGGCTTCATTACTGTCCTCAACTTAGATGAGACATGGGAATATATGGTTTTGTTTGTTTAACATGTCTGTTTTACTGTTTGATCTTTGTTTTTTTCAGTTTGACTGGGAAGGAGATCTACCACTGAAGTTTCCACAGAGAGATCTTGTAATTTATGAAATGCACGTTCGTGGATATACAAATCATGAGTCGAGCGGAACAAAATTTCCTGGTACTTACCGTGGTGTTGTGGAGAAACTTGATCACTTGAAGGTGAATGCTTGGTTGTTATAATAGTATATGTTATAGCCTGTAACGTTAGCATATAATCGGTTTTTCAGGAGTAAGTTTTAGCTTTTCTGACATTGTTAGTTTGAGGAGGTTCACTTTTGGACACACCAAAATTTGATGAGGTTCATGCAAATGTTTTTCCTCTTTCATCTTATTGTAAGGGTCAACATTCATATATTGCGTTGGAAGGGTTTTTGGCTTTTATCAATAGTTAAGTGATGGACCATTGCCCCAAAATTTTCTCTTTAAGTAAACTAGTGTATGAGAATTATAGTTGTGAAATTAGATGGCAAACATCCTGTGCAAAATTGAAAGCCTAAGCCTTAGACGGATATGGATCATGATTCACATGTCATCTTGTTACCTTTTTAATGCATAAGTGAAAGTGAAGGCGTCAGCTGGTTATGAGGTTTAAGAGTGGTTTGTTTCCTGATATTTTTGCAGGAACTTGGTGTCAACTGTATAGAGCTAATGCCCTGTCATGAGTTCAATGAGCTGGAGTACTATAGTTATAACTCTGTATTGGGTGACTACAAGTAAACTTCCCTTTTCACTTCTCGCAAAGAGTTACTTTCACACTTCGAAATTGTTGGTCTAGGAACATTAGAGAAGTTTTAACATGTAAGACTATACATATGTTATAGCACATCTTATATTTGAAATGGAAATGATTAAAAATTTTAATTTCAAACTCATAACTCTCTCACTTGGATGAATTTCTTGCATTTCTGTTCTAAACAGGAGGGAATTTCTGGTTTCTGGACCAAAAAAATATGGTATTCTAATAAACTTATGTCATGCTTGAGTACAACAACAACAACAGCCCAGTGTAATCCCACAAGTGAGTTCTGGGGCTCTGGGGCTGGGGGGGGGGGGTTTCTAATCCCACAAGTGAGGTCGTGATAGGATGCTAAGTTGCTCGGGAACGAATGTGGATCTAGAGGTCAGATCTTCGAGATGTAAATTCTAAGATTCGGGATACGGATACGAATGCGGGTGCAGGGATTCAACTAAAAATAATTTAAAAAAATAAAAATACAGAAATATCTCTAAATTATGAGAGATTTTGTGGAATACTTACGTATAACTTGTAAAGTGTGGATTTCCTTTTTATTCTCAAGTTGTAGATAAGTAAATGATTGATCTCCTATATAAGGTATGCTATTTTCTTCAAATGACCCTAGTTTTGGTTCTAATTTCGGGAATCAAATTGTATTTTGTCTCAGATTTTTCTGTCCGTCGTGGTCAAAGTACCCAAAATTGTTTGGCTAGATTCGGTACATATTCTATACCCACACCCATACTAGTGTCGTGTTGACACATGTGCGGCACCTAAACAGCCATGTCGGAACAACTTAGATAGAAGGTGGTTATTTTTCCTTCTCTCCTGGGGTGGGGAATTCCAAAGTAACTAACTGATGTTGTTCCCTATTTTGATTGGGGGAGGGGATTCTTTTTGTTCTTTTTTCTTTGGAGGCAGGGAAAGTGGTACGACGGTTCTGAAATTAAATTAATTGATGATGCTCTCAATTCCTATTATTGACATGGTGTCCTAGTTGGGTATAGCTGATGGGACAAGTATAGCTCATGAAGATTGATTAAGAATCTCCCATTTGTAAAAGAAGAGTGATAAAGAATCTCTTCATGCTTACTATCCAAAACTGTTAGATGGCTCAGAAAGATAAAAGACAAGCGAAAGGAAGAAGTTGAAGAGAGATTCTATGAGAAGCGTAGATAGCATATTTTTTGAAAGTCCTCTGAGAATGATGTGCAATGATTGCCAGCAGAATGTTCTTGCATGCAATGGTTGGGACATTTAATTTGATCGTCTCTTTTGAATTGAGCCCATATATGAGATCTGAACCTGATTTTTCTGCATTGGGTAGTGCGACAATGATGCTAAGATCATATGATGACAACAGTCACACACCTATATTTGAAGATATTATAGGCTTAAATAGACAATAAGTTTGAACATGGCATAATTGACTTCCGAACTTATTCATTGTGTTCTAAGCTGCTTGTACATGACTAGATAGTAGCTATACAATGCTAATGATATCCTTTTAGTTAGTGGTATATATCCTTGACAGTATGGCTTGACAATTTCTTTTTTCATGGGGAGTTGATGAGGATGTTAATCATCGTATTAGAGCGGGGTGGATTAAATGGAAACTCGCATCCGGTTTTTGATGCGAATAGGGTGTGCCACCTAAACTTAAGGGTAAGTTTTACAGAGTGGTTGTCAGACCTACCATGTTGTACGGATCAGAGTATTGGCCAATCAAGAATTCTCATGTCCAGTAGATGGAAGTAGCGGAAATGAGTTGGGGAAGTGCGGACATACCAGGATTGATAAGATTAGAAATGAATATATTTATTCATTCGGGACAAGGTAGGAGTAGCCTCGATGGAGAAGTAAAAGCGAGAAGCGAGGCTTAAGTGGTTTGGGCATGTGAAGAAGAGAAGCCCAGATGCTCCAGTGATAAGGTTTGAGAGGTTGGCCTCAGGTGGTCTTAAGAGGCGTAGAGGTAGGCCGGGAAAGTACTGGGGAGAGGTTATTAGGCATGACTTGCCATTGCTTTATCTCACCGAGGACATGGCACTTGATAGGAAAGTGTGGAGGTTGAATATTAGGGTAGAAGGCTAGTAGGTTGTCGAGTGTGTGTCTTCCCCATACCGGTAGTAGTAGTAGTCAGCCTTGTATTTTCGTTTATTGACTGTCTTGATTACTACACGTTTTCTTATTATATTGCTGTTGATGCTACTTGTTCTTTTATTATCTTGTTATTCTTATTGCTTGTTTTCTTATTATCTTGTTGTTGGTATTGGTTGTTGTTATTGTTCTCTTTTTCTTTCCTTGAGTCAGGGATCTCTCGGAAACAACCTCTCTATCCTCAAGGTAGGGATAAGGTCCACGTACACACTACCCTCCCCAGATCCCACTCGTGAGATTATTGTGGATTTTTTATTGTTGTGGTAGTTCCGTAAATTAATGTGTTAATCCGAGCACTGCACTTCTTGAAGATATTAACAACTTCATGAAAATAGGGGAATCTCAAGAAAATATACTTTGTGGTCAATTTTGTCTTATGGGATTTATCTTATTAGGTTGAACTCTTGGGGCTATTCTACTGTCAATTTCTTTTCTCCAATGGGAAGATACTCATCTGCTGGTCTAAGTAACTGTGGCCTCGGTGCAATAAACGAGTTTAAGTATCTTGTTAAGGAAGCACATAAACATGGAATCGAGGTGACTAATTACTGGAGAAAACTATGGGTTTGTTCTCCAAAATTTGGTATATTCTCTTCTGATTGTTTATTGGCAGGTTATCATGGATGTTGTTTTCAATCACACCGCTGAAGGAAATGAAAATGGTCCCATTGTATCATTTAGAGGCATTGACAACAGTGTGTTTTATATGCTAGCTCCTAAGGTGATTGTCACTACTAATCCATGCATGTCCCTATGTTGGTGTTAGTTTTTGAAAGGGAAAAAAATAGAGTCCATTAAGTTCCATGTATGGAATCATTTGCTTTCTCTAAAAATTGTTATTGTGAAGTTGCTCCACTGTTATGAAATTGATTAGTTCTTCAAATCATGGAAATATACTTCTTGCTATTCTAAGATAATTAACCCTGCAATTGCTTTTACTTAATTAATAAATGAAAACAATAAACCCTGCAATGTGATATTCTCCACCTTAAGCTTATTATGTTCTCTATATCCCTCAGTTCATCAAAGTCATAACAGATGAAATTGTTAAGTTGTGAGGCTACATTTTATGGCGGTAAGCACTTTAGTGACGGTAAGTAAGCAACTACGTCAGCAATGAGTCATGCCTTTCAATCCTGTCATCCTGGTTGAAGCACTAAAATGGAGAGACTTTGTGTAGTGCCATAAACTGCTGCCCAATGGGTGAACTTAAATATAAAAGCTTGTCTAATGGCTGCTAAATAAAGTCATACCAGAATAGTTATAACATTTGGTTGCTTGGTTGGTGCTTTTCTATGAAGAATAGTGACTCACAAGATGCTGAGTCATGTATGTTTTCTTGCTATACTCATTCCGGGGTCATTGTTTTTCCGTTGGTTGAGAACATGTATCTACAAAGGATCTGGTGCGTCAACGATGTTTTAAACATTAGTAAACATGTTCTTCCTTCAAGTTCACTTCCTTAAGAAGGAAAGTTTTATTTTCTGAAGTAATTTAGAATTATCATATTAAACCTTGGACTTTAACTCTCTACTCCATGATAAATATACATCTCATGGCTTTGCAGGGAGAATTCTACAACTACTCAGGATGTGGAAACACCTTCAACTGTAATCATCCCATTGTACGACAATTTATAGTGGATTGCTTGAGGTAAGCTAGTTTCATCATTTCATCTGCCGGATGCTAGCGTACTTTCTAATTGTTGTTGCTCTGTGAAGATGATAACATGTATTACAACCTATTTTGGAAAAGCAAGTGCAAAAGCCACTTGCTAAATTATTTTAACTTTTTAGGACTGAAAAAAAGACTTCAGGGAGCCAAAATACATATCATAAATTTGGTTAACATATATGAGGTTTCAACTCTGACAATATGTCAGGGACCTGAGTAGGTAGATGAACTTCTCTGCTATTTTAAAGGCTCAGATTTCCGTTTCTTTAATGAATAGGGGTTCCTTTACAGTCTATATCCTGCATATGAGTTGCATAGTTTCTGCTCTGACCATGAAATGTCCTATGTTGATTATAATAGAAAAGGTATACTTTGATCTCTTGACAGATATTGGGTTACTGAAATGCATGTAGATGGCTTCCGCTTTGATCTTGCTTCTATCCTTACAAGAAGTAGCAGGTATTTCTGCATAGCCTCGTATTTCTTGTCCTTGTTGGAATGTTGGTGAAAAGTAAGTTTTTTTCTCCTTGAATTTTCAGCTTGTGGGATGCTGTAAATGTCTATGGAAATTCAACTGATGCTGATTTGATCACCACAGGCACTCCTCTCACAAGTCCACCATTGATTGATATGATTAGCAATGATCCAATACTTCGTGGTGTAAAGGTACTTAAGTTTCCCTGTGTGTTCCTTTTGAGAAAAATAAGTTAATTTCCACTTTCCTTTAGAAGGAGAACTAGTATGTTACCGCCATGGTACCATTTAAGGACAGCAAATGCTATCTTGAACTGGCTTCGACTTTCTTCTGATGATCTGTACATTTATGATGTTATCAGCTTCAATTTTTCTTTCGAAGAGATGATGTGCCTAATTTTACTTGTATCTTTTTACTTTTGCAACTTTTGCCACCTGAATTTTGGCATGTTCCTTTTCTTTGGGTGATAAAATGCCTAAAGTTTCCTCATTATAACAGCTTATAGCTGAAGCGTGGGATTGTGGAGGCCTTTACCAAGTTGGCACGTTTCCGCACTGGGGTATCTGGTCGGAGTGGAATGGAAAGGTCAGTTTGGAGACATTTTTTGGTGACGACTATTCTTCATTTCAGGTTGTTCATAGCTTGTGGATATGAAAACGCAGGCAACTGGAAAGAGAACTAAAGTAATAGAGTCATTTCATTTTATTAGTAAAGGTTTCATGCATAAGTAAGTAGAGTTTCAGCTGTTTCTTTAGGCTTCCTGTCTCATGAGCTGGAATATTATACTCCCTCCGTCCCAATTTATGTGATGGTGCTTGATTGGATACGGAGTTTAAGAATGAAAGAAAGACTTTTCAAATTTGTAGTCTAAAATAAGCTGTAGAAATTTGTATTGGCCATAAATAATTTTATTAAGGTTAAAACAGCGTTTTCAAAGGCGCACTTAAGCGCTGAAGAGAGGCTCAAAATATGTTGAGTGCTTCACCTTGCTTAGCGGGCACTTCAGTCTCGTCATCAAGGCTTTAGACATGCTTTTCCTTGCATAGTTCTGAAGAGGCGACACTAAATAATTGATATTTCACTTTGTCGTAATTCTTTTTCAGTTTCTTTGTCCATATATTCGTTAGGACGTCAGTCTGAACTTCTGTCTCCCCTAGATTCAAGGTCAGCAGAAAGATCATATGATAGGTTTTTCTTCCGGAGGAAAGTTAAGACATGAAAGAACATAGATAAAAGAACCGAAATCCTTTAGTGGGCTATTCATGCTTATAATTGTTAGTGTGTGACTGCTTGGATGTTTTGAGGCTTCGACATTCATGTGAATTAGCTAGTGCTCTAATGTATGCAAAACAGATCTAAACTTTTCTTGACCAGGTTACTGAATTCACCAAGGCTTTCTTTACTCCATAAAATAAATAAATAAATAAATAATTCACCAAGGCCTTGATCGGCATGCAATGTTTCTGAGGCAAATATATCAAATAACTGATGATCCCTCTTGCAACCTAACCCAAAATCACAAAGTATTTTTTCCCGTTTATCCCAGTATGATTGCAAAAGAGACCTGAAGCTGAAGGCCGATATAGTTTTATACTTTAGTCGTAAGATAATAAATTTAAGCAATTCTAGCCAAGGGGGAATGGATTCATATATGGTTTTTTTCGTAGGTTTATTGACATAGGTATCAATGCAAATTGTTAATTAGTTGCTTTAGGACCTCAATATTTATATTATTTTCCTGCAGTTTGTATTTTTAATTTTGTTAGGAGTTAGTTATCATGGTCAGTTCCATGACTTAAAAGTAGGGTCATGATCTATTTCAGTTTTCTTTTTAGGATATGTTTTAAGAACCTATCTTTCTATAGAATTAACTGAACTCTTTGTATGTTAGTTTCTCTAAGTCATCTTCTTAATTTTAGTTCTTCATATTCTCCCTGCTTCTTGTTGTGTTTAAAAGTAGACACTGTCTTCATCGTGTTTTGCTGTCATTTGTGCTTTAAATCTAACAAATGGTATCAGAACTTTCATCTTAAGGGATCTGTGATCGAATTGGAGAAGTTATGGATGCTGAAGTGAGTTTCTCACCAATTGCTCCGCCGTCTTTGATGGAGATAACTATCAGATCTGGGCAGTACGAATGGAGACATATTTAGATGCTTTGGATCTCTGGGAAGTTATGGAAGAAGATTATGAAATTCCAGTCCTACCAAATAATCCCACCTTGGCTCAGATCAAAGCACACAAGGAAAAGAAGACAAAGAAATCGAAGGCCAAAGCATGTTTATTTGCTGCTGTATCACCAACAGTTTTTACACGGATAATGTCTCTGAAAACTGCTAAAGAAGTATGGGATTATGTCAAGGAAGAGTATGCTGGAGATGAGAGAATAAAAGGTATGCAAGTTTTAAGCTTAATTAGGGAGTTTGAATTGCAAAAGATGAAGGAATCTGAATCAGTTAAGGAGTACTCAGATAGACTTCTGAATATTGCAAATAAGGTGAGGCTACTAGGCTCTACACTCGCAGATTCAAGAATTGTTGAGAAGATTCTTGTAACAGTGCCTGAAAGGTATGAAGCAACAATTACGACCTTAGAAAATACTAAGGATTTGTCAAAAATTAGTTTGGCAGAGTTGCTAAATCCTTGAAAGCTCAAGAGCAAAGAAGGCTCATGAGACAGGATGTTACAATAGAAGGGGCTTTTGCTGCTAAGCACCAGGTTGATGATAAAAAACAAAGAAGAAGAATCAATTGTTGAATGAAGGAGAAACATCAACCAACAGTAAAAGTAAGGGAGGAAGTATGAACAAAAATTACCCCCCTTGCCACCACTGTGAAAGAAAAGATCATCCGCCATTCAAATGTTGGAGGAGACCTGATGCTAAGTGCAAGAAATGCAATCGGCTCGGACAGGAAGCCATGATTTGCAAACATAAGGCCCCGCAACAGGAAGCAGATGCTCAAGTTGTTGATCAAGAAGAAGAGGATCAATTTTTTGTTGCAACATGCTTCTCAAGTAAGAGCTCAATGGATTCTTGGTTAATTGATAGAGGTTGCTTTAACCACATAACTCATGACAGGAGCCTATTCAAGGAGTTGAAGCCCACTGAAATTTCCAAAGTTAGGATAGGAAATGGTGGACCATCTTCCTGCCAAAGGAAAAGGAACCATAACTATCAAGACAAACATAGGCACAAAGAGCATTTCAGAAGTTCTTTATGTACATGACCTTGATCAAAACTTGCTAAGTGTAGGACAACTACTTGAAAAAGGATTCAGAAATTACTTCGAAGATCAGCACTGTCAAATCAGTGATGCAGATGGACGTGAAATTTTCTGGTTGAAGATGAGAGGAAGGAGTTTTCCTTTCGATCCAACTGAGAAGGAGCAATTAGCTTATACTGAGAAGGAGCAAGTGTAACTGAAATTTGGCACAAAAGACTTGGCCATTGTCATCTACAAGCATTATTGCTGTTAAAAAAGGATGATATGACAAGTGGGCTACCAACTCTAGTTGATCATTTACCAAGTTGTCAAGCTTGTCAATTTGGTAAACAGGAAGCAATTCCCTGAAGCATCATGGCAGGCTTCTCAAAGGCTGCAACTGATTCACATAGATGTTGCAGGACCTCAAAGAACACCCTCCTTAAAAGGTAGCCTTTACTATGTTATTTTCATCGACGATTATACAAGATTCTACTGGATTTTCTTTATGAAATACAAATCAGAGGTGGCTGGAATTTTGTGGAAGTTTAAGAAGATGGTGGAAATTAAAAGTGGTTACAGAATTCAATTCCTACGGTCTGACAATGGAAAAGAGTATAATTTTGAAGAATTCAACAGATTTTGTGAGGAAGCTGGTATTGTTCATTAGTTCACTGCTCCATACTCTCCGCAGCAAAATGGAGTTAGTGAAAGGAGGAATAGGTATATAATGGAGATGACACGGTGCATGTTGCATGAAAAGAGCTGTCGAAAAGCTTTTGGGCTGAGGCAGCTAATACGGCGGTATTTCTCCAAAACCGACTTCCCACTAAAGCATTGCAGAATAAAACTCCATTCGAGGCTTGGTATGGATTCAAACCTTCACTCAGCTTCATTAAAGTATTTGGGAGAATAACCAAATTCCAGTCAAAGCTTCAAGATCAAAGGGAAAATGAGTTAGTGGATCATCCTCCAATCAGAGGTACAAGATTACTTTCTGATATCTACCAACAAAGTGATGTGGCAATTTGTGAACCTGCTTGGTTCATGCACTTCAAGATAAAAATTGGAGAAATGCTATGGAACAAGAGATGTTAATGATCAAGAAAAACAAAACTTGGGAATTAGTTGACAGGCCAAAGGATAAGAAGGTCATTGGAGTAAAATGGGTGTTTAGAACCAAGCTTAATTCTGATGGTTTCATCAATGAACACAAGGCTAGGCTTGTTGTCTAGGGGCATGCCCATATTTTTGGTGTTGGTTACTCAGACACTTTTGCCCCAGTAGGCAGGTTGGATACTATTAGACTGTTGCTAGCAATAGCAGCACAAAAAAGCTGGAAGGTGTTCCAGCTAGATGTCAAATCCGCATTTTTAAATGGTATGTTGCAGGAAGAAATCTATGTAGAGCAGCCATAGGGTTTCATTGAGCAAGGACAAGAAGAAAAAGTTTGTCTTCTTAAAAAGGCTCTTTATGGCTTAAAACAAGCTCCAAGGGCTTGGTATAGCAGGATAGATGAACACTTGTTGAGTTTGGGATTTGTAAGAAGTATGTCTGATGTTACCCTTTATGTCAAACATAAGGGAATTGATCTTCTTATAGTTTCTCTTTATGTTGATGATCTCTTGGTGACAGGGAACAATGCTTGCCTGGTTGAAGAATTTAAGAAGGAAATGATGCAAGTTTTTGAAACGACAGACCTTGGGCTAATGACATACTTTCTGGGAATGGAAATCAAGCAAGGTTCTGATGAAACTTTTATCTGCCAGAAGAAGTATGCAAGGGAGATACTTAAAAAAATTCGGCATGGAGAACTGCAAGGCAACAAGTACACCTATGAATCCAAAGGAAAAGTTGCAAAGAGGATGGAACTGATAAAGTTGATGAAGGAAATTTCATAAGCTTGATTGGGTGCTTAATGTATCTCACTGCTACAAGGCCAGATATTCTATTTGCTGTAAGTATTTTGTCTAGATTTATGCATTGTACTACTGAAATGCATTTGAGAGCAACAAAAAGAATTATAAGATACATTAAAGGTACTGTCGACTAATGGTGTCAAATTCAAGAAGTGTCAGAATCTCAAGTTGTATGGATTCTCAGACAGTGATTGGGCTGGATCCTTTGACGATATGAAGAGTACATCTGGATATTGCTTCAGCCTAGGATCAGGGATTTTTTCTTGGTGTTCCAACAAGCAAGAAATTGTGGCACAATCCAGTGCAGAGGCTGAATTCATTGTAGCAACATCGACAGTAAATCAAGCCTTATGGCTGAGAAAAAATACTGTGTGATTTGCATATGGATCAAAGAGATAATACAGAGATTCATGTTGATAATCAAGCTGCAATAGCTATTTCACATAATCCAGTGTTCCATGGGAAGACTAACACTTCAAACATTAAGCTTTTTTTCTTGAGGGATGTGCAGAAAATTGGAGAAGTGATTCTTGTTTACTGCAAATCTGAAGACCAGCTGCAGATGTGTTTACGAAATCTCTTTGTGTCAGCAAGTTCGAGTTCCTGAGGCAACGACTTGGAATTTGCAGCTCCTAATGCAAGGAGGAGTGTTAATTAGTTGCTTTAGGACTGCAATATTTATATTATTTTTCTGCAGTTTATATTTTCAGTTTTATTAGGAGTTAGTTATCATGGTCAGTTCCATGACTTAAAACTAAGGTCATGATCTATTTCAGTTTTCTTTTTAGGATATGTTTTAAGAACCTGTCTTTCTAGAATTAACTGAACTCTTTGTATGTTAGTTTCTCTAAGTCATCTTCTTAATTTTAGTTCTTCATATTCTCCCTGCTTCTTGTTGTATTTAAAAGTAGACACTGTCTTCATCGTGTTTTGCTGTCATTTGTGCTTTAAATCTAACACAAATGAAAACATGGTATATCACATACTGGAACCATCACTAGATGCAATTTTCAAATGATTGAGCTTGCATTTTCTTTCTAGCTTTCTCACCATTAGAATTTGATACACGTTTTTCCTGGACACCTCACAGTTGCAGAAGTGGTTAGGGTGGTCAGATGACTGGCCTATAAACAACCACTCATAGTTACTCTTATAATGCTTGACTAAAATATAACAATTTATACCCATTACCAAGCCGTTGCATGTTGTGTGTTATTTTGAGCTGATCAACTATGGAGCTTGGGGCTAGTCAAATGTAATTAGGGCACTTAAGTATGCAACTCTTTAGGTTCACATCCTTTGTTCTAGACACATGTCTAATCTACGCTATCTTTAAGTTCAGAGAAGCATATTGACTATGACCTATGCTATCCCCTGCAGTGTTTATTTTGTACTTCAATAATCTTTTAGAAAATTACTTAGTGTTTGGAAATTGACGTGTAATTAACTGAAGTAGTTTGCTTGAAATCAATGGATATCCAAATGCTCTTAAATTCATCAGTTCAAATTGCTTATCCTCTATCCTCTGACTCTTGAGCACATGACTAACTTCAGTAGCTAAACATCTTGCGGGAATTTTGGGGAGCAAATTGAGATTCACCCTAAGAGTTGGATTTGTTTTGTTTATGGGAAGATGTAGCTGAAATGTTTATTTTGATATAATGGGGTATCTCTGTAGGTCCTTGTTAGTCAGCTGGAAATGCCTTAACTTTAAATAGGATCAGATCCCTAGGTGCTACTAGTCAGTTAGGACTTTATTTTCTGATATTTCCTCTTTTCCATTTCTCTCTTGGCCTGGTGCTAACCAACCTTTTCCTTTCATACATATAAAAACAAGAAAAAGAAATGCCAACCAGCTCTCTTATGTTTTTATTTTGTTTCAGTACCGTGACATAGTACGGCAGTTCATCAAAGGCACAGATGGGTTTTCTGGGGCTCTTGCTGAATGCCTTTGTGGAAGCCCAAATCTATACCAGGTATACTACTTTAGAGTTCTTTTACCTTATAGGTATGGTACTATGTGAGCTATTTGTTTTCTTTGGTGTTCAATTAGGAGGGAGGAAGAAAACCATGGAACAGTATAAATTTTGTGTGCGCCCATGATGGTTTTACTTTGGCTGATTTGGTGACATATAATAATAAACACAATTTGGCAAATGGAGAGGACAACAAAGACGGTGAGAATCACAATAATAGCTGGAATTGTGGTGAGGTAAATCTCTATGCACGAGTCTATATATCTTTTGAAGCTGTCTTGGTGGTTGGCGTCAGACTGTATAAAAGCAGATTGTTTTAAAAGTTTAAATGCAATATTTTCCTTTCTTTTGCTCTGAGATTGATACTGAATAATGTCCAATATTGTAGCATTCGCATCTTTGTATTAGTGCATTTGGAAGTATCTGCATTTTCCTTGTTCAGTCTTGCGATTAATTGTTTAGATGTTGTAATTGATTTTTTATGATGAGCTTTCACGGTACTTCATACCGTCTCTGTGTCCCTTACTTCATGTGTGATCTCTGCATGTACCATCTTGAGTGTTGTAATTAATAGCACGAGTTGTTCTTTCTGCTTTGTGTACTAACATCCTCCTTAAATTAATAAAAAGTAGCACCACTTAATAATATATCATACACGGAATGGTGTCTCTGTGGATGCGGCAAAAATTGGTAATCTGGGTACTAACTTGGTGTGAAAAGAAAATGAGTGTTATTTCATAGATTTCTAGTTGCTGATTCCTTGTTAAAATTTCTTTTAGTTACTTCAACCAATGAAGTAGATCATCATATTAGTTTTATTATAGTTAATATGGTGCTCGACTTCCCTACCGAGACTTGATCTTAGGGTTTACTTGAAAAGGATTCTGTTACGCTTCTGATAATGAGATGTTCCAGCATGACACCGAGAAAATTCAGATAATGTTTAGGCCGGTCAATTTAGTGTTATGGGTGCTTCCAAAAATTTTTCAATGTGGATATGAAGGCCTGTGCAGTACCTTACCATGATACCTCAGGCTTTTTTGTTTTCATTTATAACAAGCTACTTCTTCAATGTAGGAAGGAGAGTTTGCAAGTATCTCCGTGAAAAAATTGAGGAGAAGACAAATGCGAAATTTCTTCCTCTGCCTTATGGTTTCCCAAGTAAGTTCAATTCTCCGCTTTTGATGTTATTCAATAGAAAGTAACAGGTAAAAGCACCAACATGTTGATGTAATAGGAGATTGGATTGTCTTTTTCTGCTTCTCATCAATTTTGTATTATGAAATCTGATCATAAACCTAAGATCTTAAGGTAAGGAGTGCCACAAGACAGTATATACCGCTTTTGACCCCATTCTTTCCTCAATGTCTGACATTATATAACTCAACACCTCCTACACGTGGGATCCTACTTTGGAGTTTCATGTATGGACTTGAATGCAGATTTACAAGTGTGAGATGGTTTATTAAAGTTTGGCTCTAAAACCACATGAAAGGTTCTGAGCGTCCAACCAAAATTCAAGGCAAGGATAAGTCCTAGACCTTTAGTTACCCATCTGGAGGGCTTTCTATATGGCTATACGTAATGTGGGATAATATAACTCAACAATTTGGTTTAATCTTATGATTTGTGTAGCTACTTCATTTTGCCTAGAAGTTCGTGCATTTCTTCTTTTCGAAATGGTTGTTCCTACTCAATCAGATAACCATTTCTTTTATATGTATTTTCTTCTTATTATTAATATTTTTCCATTTGTGGTTCTTCAGGGCGTTCCCATGATATATATGGGCGACGAGTATGGTCACACTAAAGGAGGAAACAACAACACATATTGCCATGATAATTATGTAACTGCTTACTACAATTTATAGTACTACTATTCCCAGATGTAGGTCAATACGTAGGTTCGCTAATTGCAAACCCTTTCTATAGATTAACTACTTCCGATGGGATAAGAAGGATGAATCTTCATCGGATTTTTTCAGATTTTGCTGCCTTGTGACCAAATTCCGCCAGTAAGAATCTAGCATTTTTTTCCTTCCCCTTTCTTTCAGTTTCTGGTACTTTCTCAGCTATTAACTGTTGTTTGCGCTTGCAGCGATTGCGAATCACTGGGATTAGATGGTTTCCCTACGGCAGAGAGGCTGCAATGGCATGGTCATGCTCCTGGAACACCAGATTGGTCTGAAACAAGTCGATTTGTTGCGTTTACACTGGTATGCCAGTAATTTTCGTTTGTATTTATTTGTATCATGACTTAACTGTGACTCCTTACCCAACTTCTGTAAGGAACCTTAGTGTCAGACCTATTCCCGGTATCTCAAGTATTGTCACCTTTCACTTTTCGAGAGTCAACTTCACTAACACTTTTTAAAGGTTTTCCTAAATATATTTTTCATACTTTAAGATAAAGTTTTTTCATAAAATATTATATTTTATTTAGTTTTTGCATACCTAAATAGAGTATAAGTTATATGCACTTTCAGTGTAAAGAGTTTTTACACAGTCAGTCTATTTTCAGCTATGATATCAGATTGCTTTCCATTTTTTAAGTTTACCAATTAAGGTTTGTAGAAGTAATTACTAGTAGTTGTCTTTTAACTCACCTAATGGTGTAAATCTTCTTTACACCGTCAATGCATAGAGCTTATACTCATCTAAATATTGGTTCAAATGATGAATTTATCCATTATTCCCCATTTAACTTAACTGTCAGAAAGCATAAATTGCAAATAATTTTTTACGGGAGGAGTATAATTGTAAAAACATTGTCTTGTGATCATGGGAGACCTCTAATAGATTATGATCATATTTCACATGCCTAATCAGAGACGCACATATTTTAGTAGCTTCACTACTGTATCTACTGATTGATATATACGCTTGAATCAAAATGCAGGTCGACAAAGTGAAAGGGGAATTATATGTTGCCTTTAATGCCAGCCATTTGCCTGTAACAATTACACTTCCAGATAGGCCTGGTTATAGGTGGCAGCCTTTTGTCGACACTGGAAAACCAGCACCATATGACTTCCTCACAGATGACCTTCCAGGGAGAGAAGCAGCTGCCAAGCAGTATTCTCATTTTCTCGACGCTAACCAGTATCCAATGCTCAGTTATGCATCCATTATTCTTTTACTTTCATCTGATGATGATGCTTAGTTTCATGCGAGATAAAGCCGCTTCAGTATCTATAGCTTCAGTGAGTGTTACTTTGTAAATACATGTGCAAAGCAGGATAGACGGCAACTGGATAGAAGAACTCGAGGAAGAATGATGGTTTTTTAAGATACACCGAGTATCATAATCGTATTTATGTAAGTTTCCCAGTTATCTCCAAATTAATCGTTATGAAGGATATTACCTTATATAGAACAGGAGAAAGGGCCTATTTTTTTGGGTAGATTAAAAGATTAAGGGGATCGAGCTTGACAGTGAACTCGGTAGTACTGGCTTATCCTATTATGTTTTCCTACAGCAGGTTACGGTCTCAAGACCTGTTAGCCTATGTTGTGACTAAAACTCGAAAATTCAAAACTAAGGTTATGGTTACAAAATCCAAGCGGAGGCAAAAATATTCGGAAATTTCTTTCCATCTATCCAAGCCATGGGAGATTGCAGAGCAAGGTGGTCCAGACAGAGGCGGATCTGAATTTTTAGAACATGAGTGCACCATTAAAAAAGCGAAAAAAGTACCTTCGACTAAATAACTTATCATTCAACCAACTACACTAATAATGCTTGAAGCATGGGCACCAATAATATAATATCGTCAATTTTACAAAATACATACATAAAATACATAATTTGACAGAAAGACTATGGATTCATGTGTACCCTAAAAAAGGCCTAAATCCGCCCCTGGTTGCGGACACCACGATTATGGTTCCAAAGCGTTCTTTAGAACTAATAAAATCAGCTTTAGAGTCGTCGCCCTTTAGTTTAGGTGGTGAGTAAGCTACTCTTTTAAAGAGATTAGGAGATCGGTACCATAAAAAATGAAAACAAAAAGGTTTGCCTTGAAGGGGTTTTCGGTGGAAAGTTACCACTGACACTTGTGAACTCTTTTATTAAAAGAATCTTAAACTAAACTTCGGAAACGGGTTTTTCAAGATGTACATTCTCTGTTCCCAATATCTGGTCATTTTTTGCTGCATGAGGAAGGCTACAACCCTTGGCAAAAAAGCCCTGACACTCCAACGTCCTTAGCAGAAGACACCATGGACAACAACAATCCGACTACGCACAAAAGCAACCCAACAAAAAAATCAGAGGTTTTATGTGGGACTGATACTGATACTAGCATGCAGCTTTCTTGCTATTTCAATCCCATCTTCCAACACAGATTTCATTGAGATAGGACATTATCAAGGCACCACTAGTAGTGACGATCGAAAAATGGAGTGTGCAACTTATTAAGAACCCAGAAAATCCGCTAACCAGAGAATTCCCTATTCTGACTTTGCAAATTTAGAAACTATTTATATTTTTATATTCCAAAAATTGAATTTTTAATAGGAATTCAGACCAAAACTGTAAGGCCTCATAAAATTTTACCTAAAATCCGGGGTTTCGGGCGCCAAGGTAGACTAATGTATTTGAGGGTTTTAGAACAGGGCGTTTCTGCGGTCCATTATGAGACCGCATAACTGGTGTGTAGACCGCAGATCTGCCGCAGAGTGAAGCAGAGAAACGAGCCAAAATTTGGAAGTTATTTTGTGGTCAATTATACAACCGCATAATCGTTTTGCGGGTTATACATTTGCCGTAGATCCAGCACGAGGAATTGTTGTTCGTCGCACCAGAGTGTGGGCAGGGGTACGGCGCAGCCAGCCGATTCTGCAGCTACTACATCCACAACTCCTCCCCCAGCCCGAGGCACTCCAACACCCGCATGGCGTGGTGTAGCTAGGTGAGATATCCAGAGCTTGGGAGGGCCCAACACGTTTTATGTTATGAGGAGGCGTCAAGTTCCAGAGGCTTATCCATATGTTGACACATGTATATTGGCTGTCCAATTTTATGATGTATATGCTCTTATTGATCCCCGTTCCACTCTGTCCTGTGTCACTCTTTATGTTTCTATGGAATTTGGTACAGAACTAGAACGACTTCATGCGATGTTCTCTGTATCTACTCCGGTTGCTGAGTCTATTGTGGCCGCACATGTTTATAAGGATTGTGTTGTCACGGTGCATGTTCGGGACACCATGGCCAATCTCATTGAGTTAGATATGATTGCTTTTGATGTAATAATGGGGATGGACTAGCTTTATTCATGTTTTGCCAAGCTTGATTGCTAAACGAGAGCCGTTAGGTTTGAATTTCCAAA